>PVIR01046440.1:0-10116 GCA_004026965.1 Petromus typicus
TCCAGGGCTGTGTAAAATTAAAGTTTAGTGTAAAATTCAGCTCAGTTTAATTTTTTAAATTTAATTTTTAATAAATTTTCAGCTTTAATTAGTTATCTGTAGTACTTCATGATCTACGCACATTCCCAAAACTGAAATGCTCAATTTTAAGCAGATCACAACAAGGGAAACCCCAGGATGCAATGTCTTCCACACAGAGCGAGGCTATGGACAGGGACAGAGGTGTCGTGCACCGGAAGTCAGGGGCTGCAGAGACAAAGTGTTTGTTGTGGGGACTGAGTGAGCGCCGCTGCCGCCCCGGTCAGGCTGTGTCTCGGGCTGTGTCGCTGTGGTTTAAGGGCAGGGCCGGTGGCCTCCTGATCCTCCGCTCGTGTGACCTGTTTGACCTCTACTGTTTCCCGTGTAACTGAGAAAGGGTTGGAGTGTGAGGTGGACTCTGCACGCCTGTCCCTCCTGTCCTCACACATCGAGATTCCCTGGGAGCTCAGTGATTATCCCTTGGGGGAATAATCATGTGTTTTCAAAAAAGTATAACAAAACATTCTCTTGAAAAGTTTACAGTTTCAAGAAAATTAGTGGTGCTTCTGGAGGCTGTATGTGATTCCTTCGTAAAATGGACTCTATCACTTGATGCTCACCTGAGGCAGACGCTTTCAACATCCTCATTTTACTCCCCAGGAAGCCCAGACAGGTTGAACAACTTGCTCAACGACACAGCAGAGCCAGGGTTCAGACTTGGCTAGCCAGATTCCACAATCTCTGCTCTCACCCACCTCCAAGTCCCTCTGACCTACTTCCATTCAGGTCCTGGGGCTAGTGGGCTGGGCATGTAGCGTAGAACACTTGTCTAGCAGACGGAGGCCCTGGTTTTGACCCTCAGTACCACAAAACCCAAACCCTAGGACTTTTGTCAATCATGGCTGCTTGGCACGCATTTAATTTGAACATAGCAAACTCTGCAAACTGGTGTCACCATGTTTTCTTCATTGATTCTCAAAATTCCAGGGCCCTAGGTAGTGGCTGAAGCAGGAGGATCACTTTGAGTTGAAGCCACCCTGAATTACATAGTGAGTTCCAGGCCAGCCTGAACTGCAACAGTGAGATCTGATCTCAAAACACCAAACCAACCTGTAATCCCAGCACTTGAGAAACAGAGGCAAGAGGATTGCTGTGAGTTCCAGGCTGAGCTCAGGGCCAGCCTGAGCTACCAAAAAAACAAGACCTTGTCTCAAAAAAAAAAAAAAAAAAAACTCAAAACACCAAACCAAAACAACTGACTTCTAAGGGTAATCTCACCAAGTTACAGTGCTACAGTCTTCTGAATAGAAAACTGAGTTTAAAACTCTTCAACAGCACTGGAGCCTTTTTTAAAAAATTTACCACTGGTTATATTTTTAACCACCAGGGTTAAATATAGAAGCTTGTTTTGTAAGAAACCACCAAAGCATCTTTCAAGGCGGCTGCGCTGTTCTGTGCTCCTACCAGCAGTGAGCAGTCTTCCTGCTGCTCTGTCCTCAGCAGCCCTGGCGATGGGGCCTCTGGAATCGTGCAGCCGGGGCAGGTGCTGAGTGCTTTGCTGTGTCTCACTTCCGTTTTAATTTGCATTTTCCTGGGGGCTCCCAATCAGGGCTATCTTTTCCTAGGCTTATTTGTATCTGTGTCTGCTGAGGCCTTAGGTCTACTTTGCACACTGTTGCTGGCTTTCTTCCTCTTCACTGCGCCCTCCTCCTCCTCCATCCTCTTCTCTTTCCATTTTTATCCTCTTCCCTGCTCTCCTCTCTGCTCTTCTTCCTCCACTTCCTCCCCTTCCTTCTCCACTTTCCCATCTCCTCTTTCTTCCTCTCCTCTCCTGTCTTTTTCTTCCTTCTCCCTCTTTCTCTTCATCTTCCTCCTCCTCCTCCTTCCTTTTCTTCTTCATTTGTTCACAGTGCTATAGATTCCAAGGTCTGGCACATGTCCGCTGAGTGCTGTTCCTCTGAGCTACTTCTTCCATCATAAACTGTTTATTTCCTTATTGTTGAATTTTAAAAGCTTAAGTGTAAGAACTTAGGGGAGGTCTTTACTAGTGTTACTAAGATGTATAAGGATTTTCAAAGCTAAGCTGAGCTAAGAATTACAAACGGCTTAGGGAGGAAGCTCAGGGCAAAGGCCTTGGTTTCGATTCCTAATGTCAAAAAAAAAAAAAAAAAAAACCTAGATTTTAGAAGCTACAAGTTATGTTTTCTAAATCTGACAATATAGAAATCTATTTCCAATAAAATAATAATAGAGAAGGATTTTTTTGTCCTCTAGGGAACATTTTTTAAAAAGCAGACAGATCTCTGATATTTGTGTGACGGGGTGAAGCCAGGGATGGTACTTGGAGATGGTGGTGGCCGCTGGGTGACAGGAGACAGCACAACACAGTGGCTGAGAGGATAGACATCGGCTTTTGTACCCAGTGTCACTGTGTATCAGCTGAGCAGCCGTTGGTGAATGACTGGCTGGACATCAGCTTCCTAATCTGAAAAATAGGCAGAATAAAATCACTTACTTAGGGGGCTGAATGCTTGTGTCTCTCAGATTTACATCAAGACTTAGCTCCCAACATGGCTGCCTGTGGCTGAGGCCACGTCGTGTACGGTATGTTGTCATGGCAGCCTGGCTGGTTAAGACACTGACCTCAGGACTGTTGAAGGACTGAATGAGCCATATTGTCATTGTTTGGGTCTCAAATGTCCCACCAAGTCTCCTGGGCCCAAGGCTTACTCCTCAGCCTGTGGTGACTGGGAAGGGTGGAAGCTGCACCAGGCAAGGCCCAGGGGAAGGAAGCAGGTCACTGCTGTGCCCTTGAAGGGCCACCAGGATTCACCCCCTGGCTTCCTGCCTCCTCTACCACAAGCCCCAAAACAACAGAGGCACGACCCTGGACTGAGGCTCCTGAACCCTGAGTCAAAGAATCATTTCTTTTTTATAAGTTGATTTTCTCAAGTATATTTTCACAGCAATGGAAATTTCACACGCATGCGCGCGCGCGCGCACACACACACACACACACACACACACACACACACACACACAGCTTCACACAGTATCTAGCGCATGAGAAACTACATGAATTCCCTGGGATCACTGACCTCAGATCAGCAAGGTCATCCATACTGTCACATGCGTGTTTGTATGGGAACATCGAGTTTTGAAAAACATATTTGATAGACTATTAATTCAGTGGAGAGACAGTCTTCATTTTTGAGTCAACCCAGACACAAGAGAGCTAGCCTACCTAGGTCGGGACCAGCACCTCAGGATTTGCTCTTTCCTCCACCGCTTCGCAGACGTTTGGGTTCCTGTTAGTTTAGAAAAGGGCCCTTGCTCCCTTTGCCCCAGCAGAACTTAAGCCAATAATAAGTGCATTGTAATGGGTCTCAGAGGAAGAGAACACAGGACAGGAAAGGTCTGTGCAGATAAAGGAAGCCTGTTGAGCAGAGATGGCCATTGCAATCTCAGGAATTCCAGCAGCAAGGGCGTCAAGCGGAACTCTAAAATGGCAGAGTCCAGGGTGCAGAGTGTTAGGTCGTTTCATAATTGGTTTTTTCCTCTTTATACATTCATCATATAAATATATGCGTCCTTTTATCTTCATAAAATTATTATAAGAATCAATGTAGAATGAGAGAATAATTTTCTATGAAGGACCAGAAAATTATCAAAAAGGAACTGGCTCTTAATAAATATTAAAATAGGGCCGGGGACTTAGCTCAGTGGTTCCGGCGCCTGTCTTGCAAGCACAAGGGCCCGGGTTCGATCCCCGGTAACCATATACAATACTGGGCATGGAGACTCATACCCAGCAGCAACCAGTACCACACACCACAGTGCTGGGTATGGTGGCTCACGCCTGTAATCCCAGCCCTCGGGAGGCAGAGGCAGGAGTATTGCTGTGATTTGAGTTTGAGGCTGAGCTCAGGGCCAGCCTGAACTACAAAGCGAGACCCTGTCTCAAAAAAAAAAAAAAAAGATATATTTTCCTTTACAAAGTATTAGTTTTATGGCCAAGGAGGAAATTGAAGAGACAGGGAAGAAAAGAAAAAGAAAGAAGGAAAGAGAAAAATAATAGAAAAAGAGATGGCTTGCCATCCTAGCACTCAGGAGGCTGAAGCAGGATTGCTATGAGTTCAAGGCCAGCTTGAACCACAAAGTGAGGCTTTATAAAAAAATTAACATCACAATAACAACAGCAGCAGCAAAAAAAAAACAAAAACAAAAACAAAAGGTCAATAGCAAAATTCCTCTAGGAGAAAAGGAATGATTTTCTTCATCTTTTTAAAATTTTGAGGGTCTCAACAGTTGGTGTTTATGCCCAGACCCCAGGGAGAACCTCTGGCCCGACTTACAGACACAGGACCCTCCACGGAGATGTGGCACTCAGTCTCATTTCATCATGGTCGGCTGTATCCAGGGTGGAGACATCAAGGCAGGAGGGTGTGGTGGCTCAAAATGCTTAGTTCATGGTGGCTGGGAAGTAGAGCAGAGGAGCAGTGCCAGAGAGGAAGGGGCAGGGACCAGGTACAGTCCCCAGGGTCATCTCTCCATGACTTACCAGACTCACCAGAAATGCATCCCCTGGGAGGAGTCCTAGCCAGTCTAACTGACCTTTAACCTTAACTGCCATACCAGGGCTCCATTTAGGAGCAGTGGTGATCCTTCCATCCCCCTGGCTCTTCAAATGAAGCTTATCTATGAAAAGCTTCTGTTTATAGATTCAAGAGGACCTTGGCATGACACAAGCTCTCTAGTGCCCACACCCAAGCCAGTTTGAGGACCAAGCCGACCTGGCACAGAGGTCAAGGTAGCAGCTGAAGAATTTAGGCTCCCAGCTATGGATGGGGAAGTGCTATAGGAACTGACCCTACTCAAGACTGTGTTGTACGATGAACTGCTTTCCCCTGGCTGCTTACCTCAGTGGAACCAGCATCCTCTGCCACACCTGTGGGTCCTGTTCCACCTGCCTGTGTCCGTGAACGCAGAAGCCACAGAGCCTCACTGTGGTTGAAAGACCCATTTTTGAAAACCGAACCCATCTTAGAATGAAGTATTAAATGTAAGTGTCTGTTCCAGAAAGGACCGCATAACCAGGTTATAGGCTACAGTTCCAGGAACCCTAGGGCAAGGTGAACCAATGAGATAAGCTGTTGAAAGACCTAAACGACTCTATTCTAAAGAACTGGTCCCATTTTAAGGTGGCTAGGTCATGAGCTCAGGGTCATGAGTTTAATCTGGGAAGGGCCACATGATCAGGTCATGAGCTCAGTTACCTTGACTACCCCCCACCCAGGGTAATTAGCAATATCCCCCTAGCAAAAGCCAACCACTAAGTACAAGGTCAAGGGGCCAGGGAGTTGGCTGGGGCCAGGAATTTGGCTCAGTGGTTCCGGGGCACCTGTCTTGGAAGCGCAAGGACCCGGGTTCAATCCTCGGTTAACCATACACCATCCTGGGCGTGGAGACTCATGCCCAGCAGTAATCAGTACCGCATACCACAGTGCCAGGTGTGGTGGCTCATGCCTGTAATCCCAGCACTTGGGAGGCAGAGGCAGGAGGATTGCTGTGATATGAGTTTGAGGCTGAGCTCAGGGCCAGCCTGAACCACAAAGCAAGACCCTGTCTCAAAAAAAAAATAAATAAAATAAAAAGTACAAGGTCAAGATGTCCTTTACGATGATAGTTTAAACAACTATTAGAGGTTTGACCTGATGGGTCCGGCCAATCAGGTTTAAACACCCAATGCTTGCCTGATGTCAACCAATCATGTAAACCGTCAAGCTGAACAGTCCCTCAATTTTACTGTAACCTCAATAAAAACCCTGCCAAATTAGAGCTTGGCACCCTCAATTCTGATCTGCTGCATCAGTGACGGTTGGGAGTCCCTGCTTGAGCTTGTAATAAAGCCCCTCATGTGCCTTACATCGGTTTTGGCTTCCTCGTGGTCACTGAGGACTCAAAATCTGGACACAACATGGTCAGGGTTAGACTTTGATCTAGCTACACTGAAATTTTAAGAAGAGGGAAATGACAGGCTTAGTAACTCATGCTCGGGGTTCATTTGTCAATTCTTTGAAGTTAAATTTTTTCTGTGGAGATAATATAGATTTGCACATAAGTGTGAAAAACAAGAAGACAGTGACCCTGTTACCTGTCCCCCAGGCCTCTCCCATTGCCGGGGTGTACTACGATGTCCCTCACACTCATCCCTGGTGTATACCAAGATCGGTGATTTGGGGATGGATTTCATGAAGTCGAATGGGCTTTACTGGGGGATATTTGCAAGGTAAGACTCGATACAAGAAGAGATGGGCTGGGGTTTCTGCCGGTTGCCTGTGTGGCGGGTGAGCATCGTGGGGAGACTTGGCCCCCATTTCTCTCCTTCTAATAAGGCCAAAGGGAGAACCTGCCTGGGGTCTATGAAGTGGAGAAACTGTCCCGCAAGCAGTTTGGGTGCAACCCTTTTAGCTGGGAGAAGACTGAGGACCCAGGTCCCAGTTTGCTGTCAGGTACTGCAGATGAGCCCTGTGGTCAGTTGTGGATACCCCAGGGTCTCATTCGTCCTCGAGTCCCCAGCCTTGACCCAGAGCCTGGGACGTGATCGACACAGGAGCACCATCTGATAATTTAAGGAACGGATGTGCTTCTGTCCAGATTGCAAAACAAGCGATTTTGTTATTGCTGGCGGGATGAAGGGAAGTCTCATCACAAACACAGCTGTGCATGTTGGTCGGATTTTGGAGTCCCTGCACTTTCTGCCTTGACTCTGAGAAAACCTCACAGAAGAATCCACAACTCTAGGACACATGTGCCTGGCGCAAGCCAGACCCCCCTTCTAGTGAATTCCAGCCGCTTCCTCCCAGCTCCAGGGAGTCAGAGATCCTTAACCTCAGCAGAGGAACAACTCTCCCACAACCTCATCTAGCACAAGCTTTATAAAGTTTGAGGACTTTGAATTAGATGTGGAGTCTATTGCAACACTAGGTACTGTTTACAAATTTTTTCTTTTGAAAAGTTTGAAAAATGACTCTGTTCCTCATTTAGTTCTGTTAGACCAGTATTTGTAAATTAAAATGCCTTGAACTTACTAGGTAGCACAGGCTTTCCTCAAACTTGTGGAGATCTTCCTGCCTCAGCCTCTTGAGTGCTAGGGTTACAGATACATGCCACAACAGGTTGAAAAGCTTCTGGTAAAATTATTTACTCTATGGATCCTTGTTTTGAAAGATTTTGTTTATAAATAAATATCTTTGCTAAATTAAAATAAATTTATCTTCCCAACAGGAAACCAAGTGGTCCAGATTTTTTTTTTTTTGAGACAGAGTCTCGTTTTGTAGTTCAAAACTTGAACTACATTTGCTTGAACTCAGCAAATCCTCCTGCCTCTGCCTCTCAAGTGCTGGGATTACAGACGTGAGTCACCACACTTGGCATTGTGGTATGTGGTACTGGTTGTTAGTGGCAATTAGTGAGTCAGTAATAGAACCCAGGCCCTCACACTTGCAAGGCAGGCACTAGAATCACTGAGATGAATCCTTAGCCTTTTAAAAAATTTTTGAGATGGGGGTCTCTCTTTGTAGTTCCGGCTGACCCTGAACTCACTCTGTAGCCCAGGCCAGACTCGAATTCATAACAATCCTCCTGCCTCTGCCTCCTGAGTGCTGGGATTACAGGCATGAACTGCCACGCTCAGCATTGTGGTTTGTGGTTATTGGGGATCGAACTTGAGACCTTGCACCTGCCAGGCAGATGCTGGAACCACTGAGCTAAATCCACGGCCCTAGTTTTTTTTTCTAACTAAAAGTCATCCTTGAGGCTGTAGTTTGAATGAACAAGCAGTTATTTTGAAGCTTCCTGAGAAACCGAAGTCAGTGGGAGAGTTTTTCTCCGCTGTCTACCCCACTCCTCAGATACCCCCAACTTCTGAGGACTCTGGGTTTGAATCTAGAGTTCTAGGAAGCACCAGGCAAGGAACATGGAACCAACAGAAGCCCGCAACTTCTGCTCGGCCTTTTGCTGTCCATTTACTCCTCCTTGCTAGTAAGGGTTTCCCCATAATTCCTGCTGTACCTTGGGACTCTATTCCTGGCCCTCTTAACCATGTAAATGGAAAGAAGCAAAAGGGAGCAGGCTTGCCAGCACCTCTTAGCAAACGACTGTCTCCTTTATATTTTTATTAGTATATGTTTGTGACACATGGTAATTGCGTTCATTTTGGGGAATCGGTACACATACATATCATGTTTATCTGTCCCCTTTTAATGAATCTCTCCATCAGGCTGTCACTACAGGATGGTGGGAGGGTGTAACTCAAGCAAGAGCAGAACAGAGCAATAAATAACGTTAACATTTTCTAAAAGAAAAGGGAGTATTTTTATTGTTATTCTACATCGCCAGGCACTTTTTAGGGGAAAGGCTTTGAATAAATAGAGTCTTGGAAATCTGACCTCGGTTGGTCTAAGAATAGAGCGAATCTGGTCCTTCTGAATTTCCCATTCAGCTTCTCAATGTTCCAGGAAGTGGTTTGCTCAAGTTTCTCGTCTCCATTTAGCTCTCCTGAATGCCCGGCTTCAGTGCCCGGGCCTCACTGCCAAGGGCCCTGCTGGTCCATTCAGCTGCCGTTCAAAGAGGCGGCTCCTGCGAGCAGCCCGCACCCTGAAGCCTGTCCTCCAGCTCAAAACAGGTGGAGGGACATTCTCCCTCCGAGCGCTGCTGGCAGGTCTCGCCGCTGCCACTGCCCGATGCCAAGAATGACAGACATCTTTTGTGTATGTTCAGGGGTGGGAAAGAGCAGCTCTGACTGGGAACAGCAGTCAGCTTGCCGTTCGGACAAGATTCCCAGGGAAGCTGCCCTAGCTTGGACAGCAGCGACTCTAACACCGCGCTTGGTTGCGAGGGTGGATTGACTGACACTGCGGACAAAAGCATTTTAAACTATGTTTCCATAATTCGGTTGGTTAGGCTGTGGATCAGTTTATAGTTAACTGAGCATGTGCTAGTGTGATAATAAGGAAGTAAATAAACACATGACTCAACTAGAGTTGTATTTACATTTCCCTTTTAAACACCTGCCTTCAAGAAAGTCTTTATTTGTTGGCAGAAAATTGAATGGGCGCGAGATTTGTGATCTATAGCTACGGTCTAGACAATCTTACCTTTTTATGGGCCGACTCCTCCTTAAACTAACAAGTTAGTCAACTTCACACTGGAATTATAAATTCTAATTTGTAAACTTGCCAGCTATTCATCAGCTAAAGACAAACCCATTCTTAATTTTCAGTCTTGATACACAAGTGTGGACATAAATAACACTTTTAATTTGTTGAGAGAAGAAAATAATTATGTTAATATTCAGATGGCTCCAGAACAACTTCAGAATGTGAAAGAAAAAGCTGGGTCTGGTGGCTCGAGCCTGCAATCTCAGCGCTCAGGAGGCTGAGGCAGGAGGAGTGCCGAGAGTATAAGGCCAGCCTGCGCTACATAGCAAGACTTTGTCTAAAAAAATGAAAGTAGCAAGAATGATAGGATAAGTATGTTTAAAGAGAGAGGAGGATATAGAGGAAGTTTAAGGGCAATGTATGTTTTTTTACTGTAATCTTTTATTTTTATTTATTTATTTATTTTTTTGAGACAGGGTCTCGTTTTGTAGTTTAGGCTGGCCCTGAGTTCAGCCTCAAACTCACATCACAGCAATCCTCCTGCCTCTGTCTCCCGAGTGCTGGGATTACAGGCGTGAGCCACCACGCCCGGCACTGTGGTATGTGGTACTGGTTGCTGCTGGGATGAATCTCCACGCCCAGTATTGTTATGTGGTTACCAGGGATCGAACCCCGGTCCTTGCGCTTGCAAGACAGGCGCTGGAAACACTGAGCTAAATCCCCAGCCCTGTAATCACTTTTAAAAAAATATGTACACATTCATGGTCAGTAGGTGTTTTGAACCCACACCTTATAGATATTCACACTAAAGTTTCAATTTAGGAGAAGATACAAAAGTCACTAAAGGAAATAAATTCATCCTGGAGAGTGAATTCTCAACATGAAGCTCTATGAATCTCAACACTGTCAGTTAAGACATCCCAGATCCATTAAATAC
>PVIR01046441.1:0-10262 GCA_004026965.1 Petromus typicus
TCCGGCGTGGGCCTGGAGGCCAGTAAGCTCCAAACCCGGTGTAGATTCAGTGGCACAGTTGCCGTTTCCCGAGCCGCCCGCTGCTAACCTCAGTCCCTGGGCGCTCCTCCGGCGTGGGCCTGGAGACAAGCAAACTCCAAACCCGGCGCAGATTCAGTGACGCAGACTCGCTGCTGCAGTCGCCGTTTCCCGAGCTGCCCGCTGCTAAACTCAGTCCCTGGGCGCTCCTCCGGCGTGGGCCAGAATGTGATAAATTTAAAGCAAAAAACTTTGGTCCTACTCAAGCAAAAGAATCTCTCTAAATTCATGTTGGGGAAAAAAGCAAAGGTGCCAGGAATTTAGCTCAGTAGTGCTGTGCCTACTTTGCAGTCTCAAGATCCTGAGTTAAATCCTCAATAACACCAAAAAAAGTAAGATAAGAAAATAACAAATGTTATTGCTGCAAGATAGGTGCAGGTACAGTGATGTGGAAGGAGAAAAAAATTAGCTTGACTTACAGTATTAAGACAAAACTGAGTGATCCATGAGCTGACATTTAATGAAGAGGTTGAAATCATGAGTTAGACATTCACTAGGGATCCACTATGTCTCTTCCAAAAGACTTGCACTGGACCTTTTTTGTAAAGAAAAAATTGTTTTGTATATTCCCTGAAATTTCAGTTTCAAACCCAATGCTGAGCACACAGTGGAACTTAAGTCTTGTTTAGAAAATAAGTATGATGTATTCCATCCTGTATTTCAGTAGTGCTAGGTTCTATACAGGTGTAAAAAAGAATGAAAAAAATAGCTATAGATTAATTGATAAAGTTATGCAAAATTAATTAATGGAAGATGGGGTAGTGAGAAGACATTTAAGATGGTCATATACAAAAAAGTTGACAAGAAAACAACATGCTTCAGGTTAGATCTCTTGGTAGCAGACAGGTTAAGATCCCTTCAGTGTTACGTGATTTACTTGTTGAACTTCTGAGCAGCGGAAGTTTGTTCCAGTGGAGGTAAAGCTATCACACTTGTACCACAACCAGCTGTGTATCACTGAAAGCTCTAAAAGGTTCTTCATTTCAGAATCATGCTAAGACTGAAGTGATCATCGGAACTGATGGAAAGGAGAAGACACTGGTGAGAGTGTAACTTCTTCCCTTGACCTTGCAATCTACTGTGTTCAGTTCAGTAGTCACATGGACTGAGCCATATGCCTGAAAAGACTCAGAGCATTGCTGAAATGATGGAAGTATCTTTTGAACGGAGGCCTCTAGCTCCTTTGAGAAACAGTGAACTGTCTGACTTGGGTAGGAATTACAACACTGAACTTAGAGCGCCTTATAGGGCCAGACAGAAGAAAGTTCTAAACACAGAGACACATACACACACCTACACATGCACACACTATTAAAGACATGTTGAAATGACTACAGGAGTCAACCAAGCAAGTTCCAAGTCAAATATGGGTGATTGTGAGCTACCAAACAAAATATTACTGATTTTAACGCCAATTTACATTTCTGATTTTATACTAACATACACAATTACTTGAATAAATAAATTTATAGTGAAAAACAAATCTCTCATGCAGAAAATATCAAATAATTTATGTAGATCCACAACATTCACAATGCAACCCTCAATCTATAAGTGTACGCTGTGTGTAATATTTTCTTCCCAAAGTTTTTGGTATAGAAAAAAGGAGAAAGAATAACTTCATACTGGCAAACTCTGGTAAATATTACTTTAATCAAGGGATAGAGATTGACATGTTGCAGAAGATAGCCTTGATATGATCTGATAAAATGAAATGTCACTTATCTCCAAGTACAACTCCCCAGTCTAATCATGACACAAACATCTGACAAATCCCAGTGGAGGGATGGTCCACAAAGTGCCTACAGTACTTCTCAAAACTTCCACGACCATCAAAAAAAGGCAAGTGTGAGTGATTTTTGTAGCCAAGAGGAGGCTAATGTGATGACTACATACAGTATGGTACCCTGGAGAGGATTCAAGAAAAGTGACACTAGGTAAAAATAAGATAAATCTGAATAAAGTAGTTAATGTAATTATATATCAAAATCAGTGCATCATAGCTGATACACTGACAAATATTAATAAAAGAAAACATGGGGAGCCAGGGATTTAGCTCAGTGGTTCCGACACCTGTCTTGCAAGCACAAGGACCTGTGTTTGATTCCCCGGTAACCATATACAATACTGGGCATGGAGACTCACGCCCAGCAGCAACTAGTACCACATACCACAGTGCCGGGCATGGTGGCTCATGCCTGTAATCCCAGCACTCGGGAGGCAGAGGCAGAAGGATTGCTGTGATGTGAGTTGGGGGCTGAGCTCAGGGCCAGCCTGAACTACAAAGCAAGACCCTGTCTCAAAAAACCAAAAAAAAAAAAAAAAAAAAGGAAAACATGGGCACAGTATATGAGGTGTTACCAGTTTGTAACTAGCTGTAAATTTCATACTCTTCCTGAATTTAAAGAAAGGAAGCTCATAGCAATGAAGATTCAATTCAGTTCCTTATTTCTTTGTGATTAAAAAAGAAAAAGCTCCCAAGGCCAAGGATTTAGCTCAACGGTTCCAGCACCTGTCTTGCAAGTACAAGGGCCTGGGTTCAATTCCTTGTAACCACATGCAACAATGCTGGACATGGAGACTCACGCCCACCAGCAGTCAGAACCACATACCACAGTACCAGGCATGGTGGCTCATGCCTGTAATCCCATTACTTGGGAGGCAGAGGCAGGAGGATTACTGTGAGTTCAAGGCTGAGCTCAGGGCCAGACTGAACTACAAAAAGTGAGACTTATCTCAAAAAAAAAAAAAAAACCTCTATTTCCTCATCCAAGTAATTTATTTGTCTTACAACTTCGTCACCTGCCATTTTCTTCCTTACCTTTGGGTCACTGGCCATTAAATATAACTCACTTATCACAGTGGTTCTCATGTCTGATGATGGAGCACCATATGAAATTATTAACACGTAACTGGAATTTCCCTGTATTTTAAATTAAGAACACAGACCCAAACATGGCCTCTCCATTCAGTTGTTGACATCGTGTCCATCCTAGAATCCAGCAGAGAAGACAAGTGTTCCAGATGTCAACTTCCACAATCTCATAGTTCTCTCTTTTCCAGAAGCTAATTCTTCAAAGGAAATGCCTTTAGATGACTTATTATACAAGATTAAAATTAAAATGCTATACTGAACACAATATTAACTTTAAAAGTTACAAGATATTTTAAAAATATGTTTAACATTATATAAAATTTCTTTCTATATATCTCTGTATCCTCCCATATTTGTATTTTTCTTATGAGAATTTTCATCTATTCCTCCTTTAGTTCTCATGAAATCACTTTACTGGGGGAAGTAGTATAAAATGTGATTTTATTTAGAGTGAATTTAAATTCAACTCCAAAAGTACTAGTAAAGGAAAACAAATCATTCTTGAGTGCATGTATAAGAAATCATGAATTATCAAATGATAACAATTATAGAACAATTTTCCATTTTCCTTAATGAAAGAAGCATAACAATTTAACTTTGACATACCATTGACTTTCAATACATACTGATTTTAATGATAATAAAACATGAATAATTTATTCATAATATATTTCACTGTTAAATTTACATACTTCTAATGTCACCTTCAAAGAGCATAACATATGTAGCCCTTTTGTGTATGTTTTCATTCTTTAACAATCATGTATGTTTTCTAAATTATATTTCCAAGAATGGCAATTAACATTGAGTGCAATCTTTTAAAAATATATACATTGTCATTTCCCTCAGCTTCTTGAAGTCTGTCAAAGGATTTCTATGCTCATAGAATTAGTCACTCTGTAAAGTAGTTCGGTGTTGCCTGCATGGTTTGGCTCCTACTCACAGGAATTCCTCTACATCCTTCTTTCTTTCTTTCTTTCTTTCTTTCTTTCTTTCTTTCTTTCTTTCTTTCTTTCATTCATTCTTTCTTTCTTTCTTTCTTATAGAAACTCTATAATTCCTCTACATCCTTCTTTCTTTCTTTCTTTCTTTCTTTCTTTCTTTCTTTCTTTCTTTCTTTTTCTTTTCTTTCTTCCTTTCTTTCTTCTGTCTGTCTTTCTTTCTTTTTGAGACAGGCTCTCACTGTGTACCTCAGATTGGCCCTGAATGCACTATGTAGTCCAGGCCAGCCTAGAACTCATGACAGTCCTCATTATTACTATTGTCAAAATGCTTATCATTGAAGGAAATGTTCTTACCCATTTCTCTCCCATTTCTATTTCCTTCTCCTTTCTTAAGAAAATTGCCTTGGCCAAAGATTTAGCTCAGCGGTTCCAGCACCTGTCTTGCAAGTGCAAGGGCCCAGGTTCGATTCCCCAGAAACCACATACAATACTGGGTGTGGAGACACGCCCAGCAGCAATCAGTACCAGTGGCTCACACCTGTAATCCCAGCACTTGGGAGGCAGAGGCAGGAGGATTGCTGTGATGTGTTTGAGGCCAAGCTCAGGGCCAGCTTGAACTACAAAGAGAGACCCTGTCTCAAAAAGAAAAAAAAAAAGAAAAAAGAAAAAAGAAAGAAAGAAAATTGCCTTAATTCAGGTGTCACACTAATGCTTCATACATAAAAGTGTTCAATAAACCAGTGTTGACTAAATAAATTAATCAGTTTTATTTCTCTTTTTCTTCATGTGCTGATCACAGAACTAGGTGCCTAGAGTGAGAAAAGTATGTAATAGTACATCCTTTCTACAGTGATTGACTTAAGTAGCCTGATTTCTCCAGACCACGCCATGTTACATGTATAGCTACTGACAAGAAGAATAAAATATGTGTTAGAAAAAGTAGCATTTTGTAAAATGATTGCTAAGAAGAACGAAGAAATAATACTATTTCCAGTGTCTCTGGCTGGTAAAGAAAGGCCCTGGAAGGCAGTCTCGTGTTATTTATTTGGTTTGTATTGTTTCCCTGTTGCATTTGCCCAGAGTGCTGAAAACAAAATAGATGACAACATAGTTTACAAGTGTTCCTGGCTGTGAGAATGGGATAAATCCACTTACACCTGGAAACTCTATGTGACTGCCCAAGTTTCCTCTGCAAAATTTCAGAAGCTTTCCAAATTTGGAAACATTTGGACTTTCTCACTTCCAATGAACATTTGGAAACATTTGTTTGTGAATTTAAGATTACTTCTGAAGAAATAGTTACTATGCTAATGGACAGCAAAGAGATAAAAAAGACAAACCATAATACATGCATATTGGCAGGAATAGTGTGGTGATTTCAATATGGATCAGCAAGAAAGAAAGGCAGGTAGGTAAATAGACTGAAAGAAGAGAGAAAGAAAAACAAAAAGAAAGAAAGGGGGAAGGGCTGAAGTAGGGAAGCAAAAGTGTAACATGAGAAAAATAATGAAAAAGAAAATGAACATTTTTAAATAACTAGCATGAATAAAGTGATAACAGAATTGTCTCCCAGGTAGTGGAGTATATGTAATTTTATTACACTTCCTGAACAGTAGCTATAGATTTGTATTCAAGTTCTCTTCTCTCAAAACATTTTTTCTGGATATGTTCCTCCTAGTATGTTTAGTTCCCCCTCTGTAGCTAAGAACGTTCTGCCTGAAAATGAAGCAAGGAAAGTGATTTTTTTTACAGTACGCATAGTAAAAAGGCAGCATCTTCAATTTTTTTTTTTTTAATTTGGAAAGGGGTGTTTGTTTTGTTTGGATATTTTTGTACCAAGAATCAGATTTCCCAGGCAGGTGCTATGCCACTGAATTACATTCCCAGCTAAAAATGGCAGTTTCTACACTGAATCTTAAACTGTTCTCATTAATGTTTTACAAAAGTAAAGATCGTATTTCCCCCACTTACTAATCTTTTAAATCCCCAAATCTTCTTTCTACTTTGTATCTCCCTCTAGCTTCAGACTCTTGCCTCTCCTGTATCCTCCATGTCTTCTTTCATCTCCAGATTCTGACACTCATTTCAGGTTTCAGGATAGACTGCATGTCCTTAGTTTGCCTTTGACTACAACCACTAAGAGTTCACATAGACTGATTCATTACAATATAACGTTTGTGTCTCTATAATTATGTCCTTTATGTGAGAAACACATGTCCTTTGCCTTCAGATTTTTTCTATATAACATGGTTCATTTCCCCACCAACTTATTCTTTCATAGCTATAGGACCCAGCTTCATTATTTGTAGAAAATCAGTTGAAGAAATCAAGCTGTATTTAGATGCCCTCTGTAAAAACCCAAGTCCCAGCCTGGGGATTTAGCTCAGTGGTTCCGGCGACTGTCTTGCAAGCACAAGGGCCTGGGTTTGATCCCCGGTAACCACATACAATACTGGGTGTGGAGATTCACCCCAGCAGCAACCAGTACCACACACCACAGTGCCAGGCGTGGTGGCTCACACCTGTAATCCCAGCACTAGGGAGGTAGAGGTAGGAGGATTGCTGTGATGTGAGTTTGAGGCTGAGCTCAGGGCCAGCCTGAACCACAAAAAGTGAGACCTTGTCTTAAAAAACAACAACAATAAAAACCCCAAGTCCCATGAAATATTTTATGGAAGAAAGGAGAACAAAGAGAAGGCAAATTTACATATCACTGGTCACTCTATATTCTTCAATTCTTCATAAGGAATTTGCTTTGCAAGCACTGAGGAATTCTACAATAAAAAAAAGAGCTTTACTTCTATGTCACACTTATTTAGTCACATATTGTCCTTTTGCTTCTGTGTGCTATCATTTATTCATAGCCTAAAGAAATAGCATGAGTAACAAACAGGAATCCCAGAGCCTTGGTGTAGTTAATAGGTTCTCCCAACCTTGACCAAATTGCAAAGGTTCTAGAATTTCAACCAGATGAGTTCTATTTACAATTTCCCTCATGTGTTTAAGTATTTGCAAAGCTATTCTAAGAAGGCCCACATACCAATAAAGACTCTGCTGTTTCAACATTGCAGATGATAGCCATCCTGATCACCAGGGGAAATTAAATCTCTCCATGTCACAAAAGGTGACATTCACTTCAATAAACAAATACAAGAGCTACTTACTATTTTTATTAATATCTTTCATATGATATACATAGATTGTCACCACTGACATTAATCTTTGTAATATAAACCATGCAATTTTTCATTTTAGTTCAATTAGGTAACATTAACTTGCCAGCAAAGAGTGTTTCCTTAAGTTTTTATTCATATAACATCAATTTTGTTATGCAATTATTTTTGAGGATTGTCAAGAAAATAACCTAGTAGAATGCTAACTCTGCGAATTATATGTGAATATATGGAGACACAGAATTGAATTAATAAAGCTAAATCTCTAGCAGTTCCTTTCAGTAGTAAATTGAAAATATTGTGTCTAAATATGACATTCCTCAGCCCAGCTTTTGCCACGCATTTGAAACGAAACTTGTGCTTGTCAAAGGAATGGAGAATTTCTTGGTGGAGGTGTCTGGACTGCCTCTTCAGAATTTTGTCTTCCATCATATTTCAACTTTTTTCCTGTTTTTTAAAGTCTTTGATTTTACTTATGCAACTTAAAACCAGTCAATGTCCCATATACCCAATTTTATGAGTTTGAAATTATACAGTATCTATGGTACCATCACTACACTCACAGAATAAGCAAATCCAGCATGTTCCCAATATTTCCTGAATCTCTTGTGAGTGTTCTGTGAGGTACATGTGTCTGTATGGGTGGGAAGGATACACACACTCTGCATCCATTCTCTGAATGTAATGTATAAAGGTGAAGTAGAGGTGCACACTCCACAGTGAGTCTCTATAACATATTCATCTATCTTTGTGTTGTTGTTGTTGTTTTTGTTTGACAGGGTCTCGCTTTGTAGTTCAGGCTGGCCCTGAGCTCGCCCTCAAACTCACATCACAGCAATACTGCTGTCTCTGCCTCCCCAGTGCTGGGATTACAAGAGTCAGCCACCTCACTTGCATTGTGGTATGTGGTACTGATTGCTGCTGGGCGTGTGTCTCCATGCCCAATATTGGATGTGGTTAACTGGAGATCGAACCCGGGTCCTTGTGCTTCAAGACTGGTACCAGAACCACTGAGCCAAATCCCGGCCCCCATATTGATCTATCTTAATCACAATTTTAGTCTCATAAACTCCCTACTTCTCCCATTGGCCAGATTCTGGAAACTACCATCCTTTTATCCTATGCTTTTGGCTCTTTTGGATATCTCATGTAAATGTAATTATGTAGTATTTTTTCCTTTGATTGATTTGGTTTACCTAGAATCATATCTTCTGGTCTAATTTTGTTGTAAAAGTAGCTCTGGTTGTTAAGATTTAGCAAGTGAGGTGTTATGGCTTGTGTTTTGATGTGGTTACAACGCCTGATGCTGTCATAGGTAGAACTTTGTCTGAAATTGTTTCCTGGTGCAATGCTCGGCTCGAGGCACTGGGATTGAAGGTGCAAGGGCCACTTTCCCTAAGCACTGACATCAACAAAAGGGGCAAAACAACACTGTTTAGGTCTTTGTTGCTTTTGTTGCTGTCTGCTGCCATAAATGGTTCCCCCTTTGCCATGTGCTACCATGCCTTGGAACCAGCAGATTAAGGATTGAAACATCTAAAAACCGTGAGCTCAATAACCACCCCTCCCCTAACTCTGGATGTTAGATATTTTGTGCCAATAACAAGAAAAATAACTAAGGCATGGGGATATTATAGGAAAAAGGGAAGCAGCATGAATATTGGTCTTCAGATATCACTAACCAATTATAGACACATTTCTAAGACAAGATATTTTCTTGATCTTAGGGAAAAATATATTCTTTTTATTTCTTGGAAAGGAAAATGGGGAGTAAACAAAGCAGAAAATATGGAAAATATAATATGCTTCTGGTTCCAAGGATGATTGGCATAGTGAAAGAAATGCATACAATTAAAGTTTGCAATTTAACTAGCTCAGATTCTTTGAGAGCACCCCACATTTAGATCTGACCTGGATTTAGTATTCTAGTTTTATCACAAGTATATTACTTATTCAGTATAGATATTTCCCCACCTAAAAGCAAGGTAGGTGACGGATTTCACAATGATAAGTAGGTATTGATTTTTCGTAGCGTTTATTCACATCTTACTATGATCTAATGACAATTGAAGATAATATATGTATTACTAATTCAATGCAAGGAGTGTATGACTTCTATTTTTAACTGATGCATTTAGCTACTTATTGAGTTTTATTTCTTTGGCCTCTAAGAATTTCTGGGATAAACATAATATTTAAGTATAACTCTCTTAAATTTTTAAACTCTATTTTATTGCCATCTTAGTGTGATTTGTATTTCAAGTTTAGCAGTGTTATATCATCCACTAAAATCCATTAAAATACTTTTGCTTTGTCAAGCAAATGTCATATATATTATAGATAAAATGACTATTGTGCAACTGGGGTTAACTTCAGAAAAACAATGCAGAAACTTGACAGGACTTTATTAACTTGCTGAATATACTTGCATTACAAATGCACGCTGTTTTATGAGTCAGGATAAATCTATCTGGCACTCATATTTAGAAGGTATTCTTATAGAAAATATATTGCACATTTTTCCTTTACAGTTTCTAACTTTTTAACTTGGGTAGGAGGAACTACTGCCTTCTTCAGAGTTTGTAGGATATTCACGGTGTGATGTTTTGGACTCATTATTATAAAGTTCATGGTGTGATGTTTTGGACTCACAATTGTACATCTCTGGAAACTACTGCCTAGTGAGAATGCTTTGTCAAAAAAAAAGAATTAAAAGATTCATATTATAAAGATGTATGTGCATCTATGTTTATAGCAGCTCAGCTTGTGATTGCTGAATCCTGGAAACCACCAAAATGTCCATCAACTGGAGACTGGATAAAGAAAATGTGGTTCTTCCTGAAACTATACTATAAAGCCACTGTGATAAAAACTGTGTGGTACTGGCAAAGTAATAGACCTGAAGATCAATGGAGTAGACTAGAAGATCCAGAAACTACTCCAGATGCACTGAGCCACCTCATCTTTGACAAAGGAGCCAAAAATCCTCAATAGAGGAAAGATAGCCTCTTTAACAAATGGTGCTGGAAAAACTGGGCTTTAACTTGCCAAAGGCTAAAACTAGATCTAACTCTTTCACCGTGTACCAAGCTAAAATCAAAGTGGATAAGAGACCTAAATATTAAAACAGACACTCTAAACCTACTACAAAACAGGTTAGGTAAAACTCTTGAAGACATTGGCTTAGGGAAA
>PVIR01046442.1:0-10259 GCA_004026965.1 Petromus typicus
ACTGTGGTATGTGGTACTGGTTGCTGCTGGGTGTGGGTCTCCACACCCAGTATTGTTATGTGGTTACCGGGGAATCAAACCCGGGTCCTTGCGCTTGCAAGACAGGCGCCGGAACCACTGAGCTAACGCCCCGGCCCAGGTTTGTATTCTTTTTAAAGTATTCATCACACAAAGGTTATATGAAGGGAATATACATTATTATGACTAAGGGTATTTACAATGTTACTATCAACTAGTAACTTTGTCCATATTTCTTGATAACCATATCAAGTCAAATGAAATGCTTCCTATAAATACAAAGTTTTCTTAAATTCTCACTATTATTTGTTAGTGTCAGATGAGCATGCTTACACACACACACACACACACACACACACACACACACGCACACGCACACAGTCCAGAGGCAGCCTTGTATCCTTCATTATTAGCTTTTACCTGGCAGAACACTGTCATCTTTAAGTACAAAGGAAAAAATATCAGGCCTATATGTTGCCGAGTTTCATACTCATGAATCTGTTGGTCTTAGTCTCTCTGGAAGGTTGGTTCTTACTAGGATACCTCTTAGGATGATTTGTTTCCTGCTAATCCAACTCCCTCCATGTCCCAACCCAGAGCTAAGTTATGCAATTATTCCTTGGACTTCAGGGTTGTGATTTGGGTCTGGATGTCTCATCTAAGCCAGGGATCTGGATAAGCTAAAAGCAGAAAGAGCCTTAAGATTCCTTTGCCCATTTGCTTTTCATACCTCTTACCCACCATGAACTGTTTTTCCTCTACAAAGCTTGTCTACCAAGCCACGCCGTTTTGGTGCCAGCTGACTATGGACCAAAACTTTTACAAACTTTCAGCTAACTAAGTTTGTCCCCTTTCATTCAGGTATCAGGTATTCTGTCCCAGCAATGAAAAAAGTAATTAAGACATCCAGAAACATAAAAGGTAAGAAATACAGATCCACTAGGTAAAATAAAGATGAAACTTTTGATTTAAAATGTTTCAACCTTAACTTCAGTATTATCCTGTGTTGACTGTTGTGGCAATTTTTATCCACCTGCCTTGGACATAAAAATACTGTCACCACACTATGCTCAAAACCCTTTTATTGACCAAACTTAACCTTTAACTCTGTTGTCAAAGAACCACATATTTGCATGTTAAAGCAACCATTATGTAACTTCTTCTTAAAACATGCATCATGTTATTCTTAATAGGATATTAAAGAGTAGCAAAATCTGATCAGATGAGAGCATAGACTCCATGATCAAACTGCTCTGAATTCTCATGCTAAGTCTGTCAGGGACTATCTAGTGTGAGTTTTGTACTTAACTATGGTGTTTCTTGGTTTTCTTATCTACAGATGAAGATATGTTCATATATTTTCATAGGCCTGCCATAAGGATACTAATCACCTGTGTAAAGCATCTAGCACAGTGCTTGGTATACAGTAACGAAGAAGAAATTTTAAAAATTATTATCATAAGTTATACTTGGTAAGTCTGCTCACAATTATCTCTAATTAACTTATCAACATTGTCAACATTTTCGTCATCATCATCATCATCAACATCATCATCACCATTTCTTACATTTAAAAGCTATTTTTTGGATCTCAAATATAAAATCTTCATTTAAAACTAAAGAAATGACATCACAGAAAGATGTTTTGATCTAGAAGATACCTATTCAAGAAATACCTTTTTCTTTTCAAAAAGATTCAAGAATTCATAGCCTCCACATAGCTAAATGACCAAACACTTAACATAAATTTATGTTAAGTGTTGGTCCAAATGGACCAAGTGACAAATTTAAAATTCAACAATGAATGATGGCAATAAGTAAAATATGAATATTGCAAAAGATGAATTAATGATGGAGAAAATCAATTTAAGAAATTCTCTTGAAACCAGAAGAATAACATACAGTCAGGGAAGCAATAAAGTGTCAGATGAAAGACACAGACAAAAACCTAGTAGGCACTACCCTCCTTTAAAAGAACACAGAAGCTGGGGACTTAGCTCGGTGGTTCCGGTGCCTGTCTGACAAGCGTGGGGACCCGGGTTCGATCCCTTGTTAACCACATACCATACTGGGTGTGGAGACTCACGCCCAGCAACAACCAATACCACATACCACACTGTCGGGCATGATGGCTCACGCCTGTAATCCCAGCACTCGGGAGGCAGAGGCACGAGGATTGCTGTGATGTGAGTTTGAGGCTGGGCCAGCCTGAACCACAAAGCGAGACCCTGTCTCAAAAAAAAAAAAAAAACTAAAAATATATAAATAAAAGAACACAGAAGCAAACAATATTAATATAAACAGAATCAATAACCAGAGAAATAATAGAAGAAATTTTTCTGCACCAGAAATTTATACTGTTAGAGTATTTGAAATGCTTTTGATGCTTAGAAAAATTTCATGAAAGAGACTAGGTATCTAGACTACACTAGACTTAATCAGGTAGACTATTAAAATTTTAGAGATGAAAGAATTCCACAAACATTCCAAAAAATCTTACATTGCTATCAAAAGAATAATGACTGGCTTGGCCGAAATTCATTTTATTCAACACAAAACAATAGAAGTCACAAGCATAACATTTTTAGAACCCTGGGAAAAAAAGTGTAGTAATCAAAAATTCTGTGCCAATTTTAGCCAATATTTATATGCAAAAGCATTATGAAGTTGTACTTTGAGAGAGAATTTGATACTATGTATCATTACTAATGCTGAATGCAATGATGATGATGATGATATGTATATACAATGTACCAACAAATATTTGAATAAAAAAAGATATTTTCCTGAACAATAAACAATAAAAAATAAAAATTTCAGGTTGAGAATTTTGAGAAAATATTTTGCACCCATAAAGAGCTTCACAATTGAAAGTGACACCTGAGTAGCAGTCTCCAAGTGAGCTGCTTCCAAGTAACTACCAGATAACCACAGAGGCACACATAGGAGACAGAAGCTTCCCAACACTCTGAAACTTAATACCAGGAAGCCTGAATGCAGGACAAATGAAAATCAATTATAAGAAAGTAAAACTTTAGTTGATGAACATTCTGCTTATATTTCAACTCCTGGCCTCCAATAGAATCGTGACATGAAATGTAAATAACTTTAAAAAGTTAAGTCATTGCCATACTGAGGAATCTAAGTTTGCAGCAGTAGGAAAACAAGGTGATTATCTCCTTCACACCTTAGACACTCTTGTGTTAAATAAAAACTGTACATTTATGATGCCACTGTAACACTTTTTGCTCTATCTTTCCACATGGAAGAAAGTTCTATGAATTCTAGGGAAAAAAACAGGAAGAAAATAAAGACAACAGGGTTGTACACTTTAATTTAAGAGAACAACAAGACACACAGATTGGAGAAACCCAATCACAGTGCAGACAGGGCGCTGCAGTTGGAATGTTTGTCCTGCAAAACGATGTTGAAGTTTAATGCGATGTGTCGGTATCAGGAGGTTTGGATTCTAAGAAGTGATTATATAACGCAAGTTCCACCCTCATTTTGGGGTTTCATATCTTAATAAAGGGCTCTGGTGCTGGTGCCTGTTCTCTCTTCCCCTTCTCTTCTCTTCTCTTCTCTTCTCTCTTCTCTCTCTGTCTCTCTCTCTCTCTCTCTCTCTCTCTCTCCTCTCTCTCTCTCTCTAGTTCTGTGTCTCCCTGTCTCTCTCTCTCTCTCTGTCATCTGTTTCTCTCTGTCTCTCTGTCATCTCTCTCTCTCCCTGTCTCTCCTGCCTGTCCCTCCTGTCTCTCTGTCTTTCTCTCTTTCTCTTTCTGTCTCTCCCCCTCTCTCTGTCTCTCTCTAGTTCTCTGTCTCCTTCTCTCTCTCTGTCATCTGTTTCTCTCTGTCTCTCCTCTCTCTCTGTCATCTCTCTCTCTCCCTGTCTCTCCTGTCTGTCTCTCCTGTCTGTCTTTTTCTCTTCTCTCTCTCTCTCTCTCTCTCTCTCTCTCTTTCTCTCTCTCCCTCTCTCTGCTTTGTACTGTGTGAATTTCCAACTTCCACTCCAGAGGCTGTATCATGAAAGGTGTGATCTTGGAAGAATCTAAAATAGTATCTGAGTAGCAGTCCCCAAGATAGCTTCTTCCAAGTAACTGTTAAAAATCACAAAGGCACATCATCATATGTCAAACCTTGCACAGTTTTTTTTTTTCTTTTTTTTGACACAAGCTCTCACTATAGTTCAGGCTGGCCCTGAGCTCAGCCTCAAACTCACATCACAGCAATCCTTCTCCCTCTGCCTCCCCAGTGCTAGGATTATAGGCATGAGCCACCCTGCCCAGCACTGTAGTATGTGGTATTTATTGCTGCTGGGCATGAGTCTCCACACCCAGCATTATAGGTGGTTACCGGGGGATCAAACCTGGGCCCTTGCACTTGCAAGTCAGGTACCAGAACCACTGAGCTAAGTCCCTGGCCCCCTTGCACAGTTTTGACAGCCAGAACTAAGACAATTAATTTCTGTTTCCTATACATCACCCAGTCTCAGGCATTCTGTCATAACAGCACATACAGATATGGGTCATTAGAGGCTTTCTAGTGCAATGAACACAAGACTGCAGTAGAATAGAATACTAAAAAATTTGCTAAGAAATGAAAATTAAACTGGAAGCTTCACATATCAAATAACTTTTCAATTATGAATGTAAAATGCAAATGATATACCATACCAATGGAAAGAATGTGACAAAGGACACATATTCATCCATTTTAATGGAAGTAAATATAGAAAACTCAGCATAGAAAATTCTTTTTGTCAAGCTGTGCGTGGTGGTAAATGTCTATAATCTCAGCACTTGGGAAGTTTCTTCAGGAGAATCACTGTAAGTTGGAGACCAGCTTGGGTTCCATAGTGAGTACAAGGTCAACCTGGACCACATAATGAGACCAGAACAAATCTTCATAAATTTAACCCAAGTCAAAGGAGATTTCAGTTTCCTAAGGAAAATCACTGAAACACATTAGTTATATCTATAGCATTGGGATGACAATTCTGGAAGGCAACGCCAAAGCTAGTGGTAGGATTTTTACCCCAGCCTCACTTACTGCTACCTCATCTCCAAAACAGTTGCTTCCAAAGAAATAAAAACCAGCCTGAACTCTAAGGGGGTCAAAACTCAAGCTAGTTTATTTTAAAGTAAAGACAATTTCTTTCACCTACACAAAGACTCAGAGAACAACTCTCCCTTTCTTGTATTAAAAAAAACTATTAGTACACTTTTGATGTACATAATGAGAACACTCACCACGAGGACCTTGCACTGTACACCGCACATCTTGTTTCTACTTTTTCTCCTTCCCTCCCCTCCCCTCGATTCCTCCTGCCCTCTTTATTTACAAAATCTTTGTTTCTATTTTTTCCTTCTCTTCTTTTTTTCTTATACTTTCTGTCTTTTCCTCTTTCGTTGTTTTCTTTCTCATTTGAACATTTTCTTCCTTCCCCATATCTATTATACATTGTGGTGCTTATTGACACTTTAGCTTTCTGACATCAGGGAAACAATGCAGTATTTAAACGTGTCTGATTTATCTCACTTCAACTTACCAAGAATAAAGACATGGGATTTTAAAAATTATGCAGTGCAGTCCTACTCACCATAAATGCAAGACAATTCTAGTTAAATGGGTGCACCTTAAGACCATACTTTATTCAAATTTCTTCCTTCAACTAAGAAAATAGAAGTAAGACTCCTTTAAGATTAGCTAAAAACGTATATTAAATATAAGAATGGTTTTAGAATCTGAGAAGTTGATTATAAAACAAAAATATGTACCCTAAGAGAAGATATATCTTAGTTAGAATATATATATATATTAGTTAGAAGTTAGAAGATATATACATATTAGTTATTACTATCTATTGCAAGATTATTAATATAAAAAAATTCAGAGAATGAGTGGATGTTGTGAAAGTGTACCATATTAGTTAGCTGTGCATCTCTGTCATAAAGTACCTCACACAGGACACTCACAAAGGAGAGGTCGATTTAGATGACAGCTCTGGAGGCTCTGGGTCCAAGCTCAGCCAGTCCCTTGAGTTTGGCCTCAGTAAGGGTGGTGGACGCTGGGACATCACGGTGGGAGCTCATGCTGGAGGCCAACAGAGCATCTGTTTTAGCAATAGTGGGCATCGAACCAAGGGCCTTCGCACTGAGCTACCCCAGCTACTCTCCCCCTTTCGGACAGGGTCTCATCAAGCCCCCAAGCAGTCTAGGCTCTGCTGGAGTTTGGGATCCACTGGCCTCCAAGGTACTGGGATCCAAGGCCTCCCAAGTACTCCCTTTCAGAGTACTGGGATTGCAGGCCTGCACCACTGCCTGACTGGCTGGTCCTCAGTGAGAGTGGAGAGAAAGAGAAAAAGGACTTGTCCTTTTACACCCACCCTTTTGTGAGAACCTCTAAACTTGTCACATGAGAAACGAATACTTCAGATAGTTCCAAAAGGTCCATCCTGTGAAACCCCAAGTAAAACGTCTTTGTCCACAGTGAATCTTTGGGGGACCAAAGCACAGCTTGTCCTAAACTGCTTACATCAAAAGCAAGCAGCCAAAAGAAATGCTTCACACACCACATGTTCAATAAAAACAAAAAACTTTTGAGCAACCACACATGAACAAACAAGAGCCATACTTCCTAAAATGTCTACCAACATAAAAGCCAGGATGCAAAAATTAAGAATAATTGATGAAGTATATATATTAAAGGGTAAAACAAAAATAAAACTAACTACGACTATAGCAAAAATAAAAATTTCACATCCGACTATAACCTCAGCATGTGACCATACTTGGAAATAAAATCTTTGTATATATAACTAGTTAAAGCAGGTTCATACTGGGTTACTGGTGACAACTTTTATTTTAGAAATGTGGACATTACATGCATTTCCCAATAAAGTAATAAATACTTTCCTATCTGGTTACAAAATTATGAGACTGTAAAGTGGACATTTAAATATCAATGTTTGTATAAAAAAAAGAGCACATGAACAGAAGTTTATCAGTGAAAGACAAAATAAAACTATGGTCAAACATAAATGACATCTCATGTAATTAAACATTACATTTAAAAAATCTGTCATATTTTATGCAAGAATACAAAGTAGCTATCCAAATGTCATAAGTCATGGCATTCCTTATCTTAAAACTACTTTCTTCTAATGTCTTTGTCTTCAATACTGTTCTTGCTTATGTATGTTTCTGTGTATATGTGTGTGTGTTCACTCGGCTAATAATAAGGATATTTTAATTATTTAGACCCATCCTAACCCAGTGTGATCTGATCTTAACTCATTACATCCTCAATGACTCTATCTCCAAAGGAGGTCACATCCTGATGTTCTGCAGATATGAAGTCTGGTGGGGTACTTTTCAACCCCATCCATATTACTATGGAAAAAAATCACAAAAATCTCCAGCTGTGGGAACTTTTTAAGCTACTGCTGTCAACAAAGTTAATAAGGAAGCAAAAGATTACTTTGATGTTTTAGAATTTTCTTCTAAATTGCTCTGAAAGTGAAAGAGGAGTGAAGTTTTGCAGGTGTATATAATATTAAAATGATTTTCTAAAATGATGCCAGAAACAATATTCTTAAGAATGTAGAGAATAACTTTAAAATATACTCAGGAAAATTTGTTTTTGAATTATCGTTGAAGTGATTAAATAGATGAGCTAAGCATTCAACTCAAGATGAGGAAAAGAATAAAGTGAAGTAAGAGGGAAAAGCAGCAAAAACAAAAGAAGACATAAAAGATATAGCATCTAATAAAATTGTGACCACACTCAAAAATGCTGACAAAATACACACTGCCAACCAGAATAATTGGGGGAGAGGGGCACAGACAGACAGATGGGCAGACAGAAACAGACCAAGAAGATACACGTAAAAACATCGGCACAGGGACATAATCATAGAGAAAAGAACAATTTTGCTTTGCTGTATTTTAAGTTTTGAATTATGTTGAACAAAATCCTATAAGGAGTTTGAACACCAATTCGTCCACACTGTGAGGAATCCCCTTTCAGGCAAGTACTCATTCGGCCAGGAATGAGATTTGCCTTAGGCCCACAGTTGCCCATCACGAAAGTCACACTGTCCTACCTGGTGGCAGCTCCTGAAAGGTCCCTGGTCAGCTGGTCACTTGGGAACAGCGCTGCAGGGCCAGCCAATACACAACGAAGTCCCTCCTCCTGTTATAGAGTGTAGCAGCCGCCATTACTCCTTGGAGTTTGTCAAAGACACAATGTTCCATCTGTCACAAACACAAAACTTAGTGGTTTGATATTTGTATTTCAGGGAGGCAAAATTACAAGAGAAGCTTTTCATGTCTGGTTCACCTCTGTCTTCCTGTGTTCCTTCCACTATTCTATGTTCAAACTCAGAATAGATTAGGCCAGTATGGGTGAAGGAACTATAAATGAAAAACCAAAGAGGGGAAATACAAGTCAATAAAACCAGACCATGAACATATTGAGATCTGTAAATATTAGTATCTGAAAGTAACTAAGATGTTGCCCCTCCTTCTTTCAGTCTCACTTTTCAGAATTGTCTACCAAGTTCAGCTGAACCTTAATTCCATATAGTCCCAATATTCTGAGTAGGAAATGATAAGGTGGGTTACAGGAGGCCTCTGCTTTAGCAGGACAGTTTGCACGGATGCAATCCATGGATTCTAATAAAAAAATAAAGGTACCTCATGATAAAAAATATCTGATCAAATTATTTTTTGAATCAGAACTGCTAAGGGATGGTTAATTCTGTACCATTAAAATGCTTAACTTCTTAAATCACTTTGCAAAAGTAATGTATTCCTTAGTGCAAAACTAAAACTGACATAACACTACGCTGCACAGCAATATTTTTCCCTTTTTTTTTTGTACATTTTGTTACTCTGAAGCTTGAACTCAGAACGTTCAAACTGGGCTACTATCTCAGCCAATATTTCTTTAGAGACAAGATCTCTAAAGATCTCCATCCTCCTTCCTCAGCCTCCAGGAAGGCTGGAGTTTTAGGTATTTGCCCACACAGCAGGCCACAGCCATTTTCTTTTCTAGAAAATCTTAGAAATGTTGACAAACCAGCATCAAAAGATATTGAGAAGACATCGTGATCAATGAAAGTATTAGTGCTGAAATATTTCAGAAAATATATAAATGAATTTTATAATTTATATAACAGGAAATAAAAATGACGAATTTATAAAATTTCTTCAATATAAGAATCAGCTATTGAAATGAAATCTGCCCAGCATCCCTCGATATAAACAGACATGTTGCCTAAGTGACGCTTGAGGTAAACTTTTAAGTGGTTAAAAATACAACAAAGAGATTCTGTTCACTGTAGCAATATAAACCACTTAGCATTGAAACTTAAAAGACTGCTAAGGCCTACATAAAAACTATAAAATGTTATTATAGGATAGAGAGCTATATAAGTAAGAAAAGATGAAAGAAAAGAGTTAATATTTTATGTTTTAGACATATATTATCTGTTGTTTACCCATAGGCAATTTAACAATACATTTTTAAAAATCCAAAGTTAAACAGTAAACAACAAACCAAAAAGATTTGCATCATAAATCACTATATTATCCTGATGCATAAAATATTCTTACAAAATCAGTACAAGTTGAGCACCCAGTAGAAAACCAGGTTGAGGATATGACTAGGAGATTCATGAAAATAAAAATAGCTATAAATACATGAAAATAGAAATAAACATTCAACTTTACAGATAAACACCAGATATACATCCCACAACCTGCTTTGGTAATACATAGCTTCTCAAAACAAATATTCAGAGGGAAAATTGTTCCTGTCCTTCTCAAGAACAGCTTATAAAATTCACCAAAGCCTTAAAACATGCTCATTCAGTATATTCATACACATAAACCTCAATAATATAAAAATATATATTTGAAACACCTGTCAATTTATTATTTATAATTTAAATAAAAATCTATTTTGAAAAAGAATATGGTTAAATTGTATGTCATCTAGATTATGAGATTATTTACTATCTCTCAGAATGAAGCATCTCAAGGAATTTTTTTTTTTTTTTTTTAGGTTTTTGGAGACAGGGTCTCGCTTTGTGGTTCAGGCTGGCCCTCAGCTCAGCCTCAAACTCACATCACAATCCTCCTGCCTCTGCCTCCCGAGTGCTGGGATTACAGGCGTGAGCCACCACGCCCGGCACTGTGGTATGTGGTATTGGTTGCTGCTGGGGTGAGTCTCCACGCCCA
>PVIR01046443.1:0-10258 GCA_004026965.1 Petromus typicus
CCCTCCTTCTTTCCCTAACCCTCTCTCTCATACACACACACATACAGATGCACGTACGTTCAAGTTCCATATATATGTATGTATGTATAATCTCATTACAAATTAAGGAAATGTAAATTATAAGAATGGAATAGTTTGTTTTGTCCACTTCTTGTCTGTTGATCTCCAGGCAGTCTCAACCTTGATAGTTTATGTTGTACATGTTTTTTATTTGTCTCAGTCTTTTACTTGTCTTTAAATTTTGGATTAGGTTGTATCATATAAAGCTCATTTTTAGCTTTTAGGTTTTTAAATTTGTGAGTTTTATGGCTTAATTTTATGTTTTAGATAGATAGGCTTATAGTGTACTGATAACATGCTACATATTTTATACGTTTTTACATGGAGGCCCTGTTTTAAGGTAGGGGGGTTAAGACAGGGTCTTACTAGGCTGGCCTTGAACTCAGAGATCCTCCTGCCTCAGCCTTCTAAGTGCTGAGATTACAGGCATGCACCACCACGCCCAGCTCTGTTATTGACTCTGTCAAAATATGAAATAATGGATTTCTTTACTAACTGGATAGGGTGTAAGGACAGGTGCTGTATTTCACCTGCTGGATAGGCTTTCTGAGCCTGGAAATGAGAAGGCCCCATAAACGTATCCCCCTTGCGGCTTCTGCACTCCTCCACCACAGCCCGGCTTTGGGCAGGTCCTGCCGGCTCTGGGGAAGGGAAAGGAATGGCTTGGAAGCTTCTCTCATCAGTACACATGTTGAGGCTCATGACAATGCGCAAGACTCAATTTGTTTTTTGTAACTGGTTATATTAGTAAAAGTAAGAGCAGTCTGAAAGTTCAAATGCGTGCCAGTCCAAAGAAATGGGGAAAATGTGCTAGTTGTGTCTGTGGAGGTGACAGTAGTGGACACTTGGGACCAGCCTCCTCATGCCTGCCGGTGGGCAGCATCTGGTGGCCGTGTGGCCTGAGCCGCCCTCTCCTTCCCTGCAGGTGCAGCAGTACCGCGTGGCCATGACTGCCAAGGACTGCTCCATCATGATCGCGCTCTCCCCATGCCTGCCGGACACCAGGTGAGGCTTGCTGCATGTCCCCTGCCCTTTGTCTACCAGGGTTTGACGGCATAAGAGGATGAGCAGGTTCCTGTATTTTAGGGCCGCTAACAGGGTCACTGCATCCTTGGCCTGCTTGCTATCACAGGGCTTTTGAACTCCCACTCTCTAGAAGCTTGTAATTCAGACATTTCTGGAAGATAAGTGAAAACAGTTGTTCTATTAAATTGAAATTATTTTTTAAGAAAATACCCTAAGGGTATAAAAGCAATGTGGAGAGCGTAGCAAATTCTACTTAGGGAAGCCCAAGCCCTGTGCAGGCCTCAACCTCTGCTGTGCTGTGAGCTCCCATGGGCCTTGCTCCTTCCTAGTCTTCTGCCAATAGTGGGTGTGGTGACTTCAGAACTGTCACTGTCATTCAAAAGCCTTAAAATGCATATTCAGCGCCTCCAGGCGCCGGCCGAGCCTGATGTCTCCTCCCTGTGACCAGCCAGCACCCTCAGCCTAGCTTCAGGCGTTGGGTAGACACACAGGATCTGAGTGCTCCATGTTTCGCTGATGTGTTTTTGTGTCAGATGACCTTGGTCACTAGCTGCCAGACACCTATTTCCTGATGCTTCTGCTACAAAGTTTCCAAGAGTCTTGTTCCTGCAGGCTCTGATGGGAAGCCCTGAGGACATTTATGGGCCATCCTCGAAGCAGAGGAAAGGTGGTTCTGCTTCGTTTTTCTAAGGAAAGAGCCCCAGTTAGGAGAATGCCCTCTGTTGGCGAGCTGCTGTGTTAAGTGAGACCCATAAAGATGGGCCCCGGTGTGGCTGGGAGATGGGTGCGTGAGCACAGGTGCTCAGATGGCGCTTCAGGAAAGGCAGGGTCAGAGACCTCGTGTGGGGAGGGCTGGAGAAAATGGGGGATGCACCTCCTCCAGATCTGCTAGTGCATGGTGACACTGGTGTCACGGGAAAGGGCTGAGTGCCAGAACCACTGCCCCACACGGCAGCTGTTGCTGAGTGGGGGGGGGGTGTCTGACTCTGTGCATGGCTCAGACCATGGGCCATCTGCAGCCTTCTCCACAGGGGCCAAGGGAGATTGTCTTGGGAACCTTAAGAAAGTAGGGACAGAGACATAGGCTTCCAACCCTATCATCCTCTCTGCCTCGGTGAGCTTGGTAGTAAGAAGTAGGGGGATGAAAGGACACTTGGTGACACCCACTTCTGTCCACTCTGGTGTGACTCAGGAGTACTGTTCACTTTAGTTTGAGGAAGTCTCACCTGCAGAATCCTCACAGGTCCAAATGGTATGTGTAAAGTTGTCCTGTGTATGATTTTGATTGAAAATTTGCAAATAAGCTTCATGTTGAATTATGGCACAGCTATATGCTTATTAAATTTATAATATTGTGTTCCATTTGTTTAAGAGTTCCTCCTGAGCCATTAAACCAAGTTCAGGAGTTAATTTCATGGTACAGTAAGAAATGTACTGCTACAACTGGGCGGAAACTCAGTAGGGGGCCCCCCGCCTGGCTGCACCGTGCCCTGGCTTCTGTCCCTGCACTATCCAAAAAAAAGTGTCAATAAGCACAACTTATATTTAAAGGTAGATGATAAAAAAATAAAAACAAAGGCAAGATATATAATAGAAAGCATTTTCAGTCTTTTTGTGTGTTTCATACACTGATTTCAGCTTAGTTTTAAAATATATAAGCTTTGTGTTGGTTAAATCTTAGATTTGGGGGAAGTTAGATATATAGAAGTCTGTGACCAAGTTGTAGGTGAGAGTGGAAACCCCAGCTAAAGTTCTGCTGCCGTTGAGGAAGTTGGGTCAGTGCCTACACCTGGTCTGGCTATGGCACCCAGGAAATACAGAGACAAACAAGGTGAGGTTTTCCTGATCATCTTGCAATCCAGGAGATGCACAGAAACCTGAAATGACATTTAGATCCTTAGCTTTCTACAGCTTACACACAGGTTGACTACTTTAAATTTAGTGCCTCATGTGAAAGCTTTTCCAACTTTGGCTTTTCTCTTGTCATAACTGGGGTCTGACGCTTCCCTTCCTATTGCTGTAGACATTTTGGGATTTGGGAACCTCAGAAGAGCTGCCTGTGGTTCCCTCCCCTGAATCCTACGGCTGCTCTCAATTTCCTGTTTCAAACAGGTGTGGGCAGCAGCTATGCCCTAGGCCAGCCTCCCCGCTGGTCAGTGCCCCAGAGAACAGCTGTCCAGGCTCCCCTGTAGCCACAAGTCCTTCTCGCCTGTGTCTAGGTTCCCAGAGGGACACATGGCTGTGAGAGGAGAGTTGTGTGTCCACAGGAGTCTCAGCCTCAAGGACAGAAAGACAGATAAGGTCTTCCTATCTTGATGGGAGGGGCTGGTGCCTGCCAGCCACTGACCTTGACTTACCTGGAGCTTCTGGTCAGGTTGACCAGATGGTCAGGTTCCATAGGAGCTGCTTGGAAGGTCCTTTCTGATTTTCTGCCTTATCACGTTGGATATTGCAATGACCAAGAAACTGACATGTTCTATAAAATCCATCACCCTTGTAGTGATCCAGGCAGGTGGATCACTGGGCCCAAGTTTCAGGCACCAGGACTGTATGATGCCTTGGGCTGCAGTGGTTCTTGGAAACTTGCAGCTGCTCAGGCAAAGCTGCAGGCCCCTTCCAGTTTCTCAAGTGAGACTTCGCGGCATTGATTTGTGCACGACTGATTTGCTGTTCTCTACCCTTTAGGAGGGAGTCATGATCCTAGCAACTGAGTAAGGATTCATTTTTCCTGTAAACAGGATTCTGGAGCAGAAGTTAGAATCCAGGCCTTAACTAGTGTTCTTAGAGTGGGCTCTCTCCTAGGCCTTTGAAAGTAGTGCCCTGTTTTGTTCTTAATGATTTCCACATCTGAACAGTAGTAAGCGTGGGGAAGCCAGAACCCCAGAACGCTTTCTTTGGGCTGAACTGAGTTTGTAATTCACTTAGCTACTCATTTGAATGCTATGTACTGAGTTCTCCGAGCCAGACAGGCTACATAGCCATCTCGGCACCAGATTCTGAGTTATTCTCAAAGTGTTTTTACGTACAAGTGTTACTGTTTTATTATAAGCACATGACAATTCTGATGTTTATAAAGGCTGCAAAACTAAGTCCTGAGAAACAAAATATGAAGCACCAAAGATACTGTTAGAGAGTGAAATACAAAACCAGATCCCTCTCCTGGTGGGAAAAGCATAAAGGAGCCTTCATTTCTCAGCAGACATGGGAAAGAACATAAAGAGAAATCTGTTCTCAGTATCCATCCACTTGGCTGTCACACAGCCAGATCTTTTTACTTTTTCTTAAAGGTTTTGTAATCTTTGGCTCAGGATAAAGTGACTTTCAACATTTCATTTAGACCGCGGGGCTATGGGGAATATCACTCTCACATTCCACATAATGGCTTTTCCATCATGCAGTCCCTCAGCCCCATGGGCGGGTGTGCAGCGGTGTGTTGGCCCAAGTCACACTAGGCAATCACCTGGCAGAGGCTTCGCGTTAGCGCGTCCGGCTGACAGACAGAACCCAGTGCACCAGGCGCACAGACTGAGTGCTCCTCGGGAGCTGGTGTGAGGATGTGGAAGGTCTGTATTCTGAAGTTGCTTTCTGCCTTGCAGCTCTGAGCAGAGGCTCGTCATTCCCTCCTCGAGGTCCCGGCTGGCCTTCTCTGTGTCTGTGCTGGACCTGGACCTCAAGCCGTATGAGAGCATCCCTCACCAGTACAAGCTGGATGCCAAGATAGTCAACTATTACTCAAAGACTGTGCATGCCAAAGATGACACTGTCATGTCAGCTCGGTTCAAGGAGAGTGAAGATTGCACATTAGTTCTCCATAAGGTTTAACTTTCCCCCTGCAGTGTCTTTGAAACTTGAATGTGAAAGTTGAATGATAGAACTATTTTGTTGTGTTGGATGACTTTTGGCTGTGAATGTTTTGCTTTTAACTCTTGTTGAGGTAAGATTGCCTCTGGAGACATGAAATTGAAGAGCACTAGAAACATCTTCCAGGACAAGGAATGTAGGACATGAGTGCTGCGTCCCAGGAAGCCACTCATGTTCTTAAAATGAAGTGTCCGTTAAGCCCTGGGAAGACATCCTGGGTAGATCTTCCTTCCAACCAGGGCTCGCGTCTAACTCTCTAATGCAGAAAGCCTTATTATAAGACCCAAGGTTGGATCTCCTACTACCAGACTCCTGATATATAGAAAACTTGAATTGTTACAAGCATCTTATAGTTTGAACTTTTGAGAAAACATGGATACTACTGGAACTTTCTCAGCTGTTACTGGTCACCTTTTCAGTGCAAGCCACAAATCACCGCAGGCTTTGGGTGGGCCCCGCTCCTGAGTGACCAGAAGTTAGCATGGATGTTGATTCTGAGTGGTGTAGACTCAGGGTCCCTGTGCAGGTGCCGAAGCCTATGGCTCCCTGAAAGGTCAGTAGGGAGCACGAGACTCAGGTCAGGATGGACACCACTCATGTGAGCATTGACATTTTGTTTTTGCTTTATTATTTTTTCTTAACTCTAGGGGAAATGAGGCATTCTTTCCTACCTGAAATTGCTGCTGTAGAAGCTGGAAGCAGAGCTGTAACTCACTGAGTTGCTGGGGTGGGTGTGCAGACAGCCCAGTCGTCCTAGCACCCTGAGCCCCCGGGGTCAGGGACTGAGGGTTCCTACCTCCCCACCACATTCCTCCCTTGGGCTTGCCGTCAGGTGTAGCAGGCATGCGGGCCTGGGGCCTTGCTGTCTCTGCTGGGGCTGCAGGAGGGCCTGCTTCTGGAAGATGCACAGCTCCCAGCTTGCACGAGAGGGTTCTTGTGGGGTCACTCAGAGTGCGCCCGGCTGCTATAAAATCATTGGGAATCTTGGCTTCATTTTTTTTTCTATGGTAGGTTGTACAGACTATTTATATCATCGTTTTGAGGAACTAATGAAGGCTTATTGTAACATATTATATTAATGAAACCATGAAATTGTATGAAAATGCTACATGAAAAATGAGGAAAAATATTTTGCTGATTGTAAATTTTTGTGGGAAATTTTGTGATAACTTGAAAATTATACTTGTTTGATTGAATCAAGACAACTCTTCTAGAATTTATTTTGAATTGTCATAACATTTCTAACTTTATTCTATATTCAGAGATACAAAAAGATACTTATGTAACCAGATGTGGTGGTACATGCCTATCTACCATCCTAGCACCTTGGAAGGCTCAGGCAAGAGAATACTAAGTTCGAGTCCAGCCTGGGCAGTTTAGCAAGACCATATCTCCAACTAATGAAAGGGGTTGGGGATTTAGCCTAGTGTTCTCTGGGTTCAATACTAGGTACTACACCAACAAAACAAAACACTACCCAAAACTTAGGTACTGGGACAGGTTTACCGCACTGCTGTTTGTGTTGTGTTTTGGGACTGGGGACTTTGGAGAGCCCACCTAAGACATGTGCGAGGAAGGGAATGGGCTGTCAGTACTGTTTTGACCCCAGGTGGCTTGCTATTGCCAGTGTGAGACAGGGGGCCTCACCTGGGCCAGCTCTGTCTGCAGCCTGGGTTTGGGGGATGTTCCTGTATGCCAGGTGCCTGGAGCCACCAGCTAGCACTGCTCCATCCCAGTGGAACAGGTAAGAGGAAAACGAGCAGCCTGCATTGGAGAAGAGAAAATGGAGCAACTCTCCCCTTCCCCAATACACAGGCCGGGCCCTGGGCCCTGCGGCTGCTGCTAGGGATGGTGTGCCAGGTCCCACAGACCTGCCGCAGCGTGTGCCTGTGGTCTGAGGACTCGCCCTGGCCCAGGAGTGTTCTGTGTGGCCACCACTCTCCGTTCATCGAGGCCATTTGAAACCAACCACCTCACTCCCTTTGTGGAAGGTGAAGAGAGTCAGGACATGCTGAGATAGTGCCATGCAGACCAGAAGGCAGGAGGAGGGCAAGGCTGGCCCCTCTGGCCCAAGAAATGCTGAAGTGGAGCTCTGCAGGTGCCGTCCTCCCAGAGGCCTGGAGCAGGACCAGGCACGAGGTCCCTCTGAACCAGCCTGCTCAGCGGTCATCAGGGGGACCGTTGGGGGAGGAGCTCTTCTGTACCTGTCCAGGGGCCAACAGCCACACTTGGTACATTTTCTCAGATGTTAAACTTACTGGAACAAAAACTTACACGTGTCATCGGTGACATTTTATAGCTGTCACCTCATGTCATGTCATGTCTAATACGCTGAAAGTACACAGGTGGCATCTTTGGAGGGTGTGGCTTCTCTACGGAAAAGAGCAAATGTTCATGCTCACTGAGTCACAGAGCGCTCGGCACGCATCTTGGTCCTCATGTCCGCCCTTTGCAAACTATTCACTCCTCCTATGGAGCGATCTTATCAGGCTTTCAACAGCAGCTTCAATTCCGAGCACTCCTAGCAGGGTCCGGAAGCTCAGAGGAGCATTTTCTATGACTTTGTTCTTGTCCAGCTCCAGGGCTGTGAAGCAAACATAAATCCCTTAGGAAACATCTGTTGTCACCAAGATCCACCCTTCCCACCAGCCACGCGGGAGAGGTGCTGGAGCAGCTGTGTGCACGGGAGGGGCCTCACCTGCGGTTCCAGGCAGAGACCGCGCCCTCTCGCGCTCAGCCTGGGAGGCCCTGGGTTGGGGGAATCCCCTCTCATATGCTTTTTGAATGATTTATTGATACGTAGTTTGAAAACTGACATACAGAAATATCAACAAGATCTTCAAGTTTTGATTCTTCCCATGTAAAACCAGATCAAACAGATAAACAATTGACTTTGTTGGAAACATTAAGAAATCTGCTGGGAAGGTTACCCACACCCAGAGGCCCTACCTCGCTGAGGAATTTTGGTGAGAAGATCCAGCACTGGTGAGACCTTCCCTTCATCGATCTGAATCCTCCAAACAATCACCAGCTCAAACCTGAAAGGAGGTGGATTAAGGGATTCTGAAACTTGCTTGAAAGATTTACTCTGTCCAGTGTGGTGGCCCATTCCTTCAATTCCAGCTACTTGGGAGACTGATGCAGGAAGATCACAAGTTCAAGCCCAGCCTGGGCAGTTTAGAAACTTAGTGAGATCCTGTCTCAGATTTTAAAAATAAAGTGAAATTAAAAAAGGGCTGGGGACATAGCCCAGTCAGAGCATGACGAAGGTCCGTCTCCAGGACTGTCAGCACCTGGTCTCTACCTATCCATGGCAGCTCCCCCGCTCCTAGACACGTCCTCAGGGGAAGGCAACCCGGGCAGCTCCACAGGACGGCCGAGCGGGACCAGGACTGTGTGAGCCGCTGCGCTGCTCTGTACAGCAGCAGGAGGTGGTTAATCTACTCTGAAGATCACCCAGCTCTGACTGAGCCATGCACACACCTATTCCCAGCTCAGAGATTTCAACTCTTGGGTAACTAAGCCCAAGGGAAGCCTGTGGGCCAGAAGGGACCCGAATGAAGAACACTAGCGTGCATGACGGGAAGAACGGAGCAGCAGAATGAACGCAGCCGCGGTCGGGGGCCGGTCCGGAAGCCTGCATAAGGAAGGCCCTGCATGGCGGCTTGGACCTGCACAGCCAGGGCTCCCACGCAGGTTCCTAGGCGAGTGTGCAGCCATCCTGCACACGCAGGGCAGGGGACGAGGCTGGAGAGTGGCCCTGGGGAGGGCAGAGTGAGGGGAGTCCGGAGTCTGGCGAGCTCTAGCAACCTCCCCACCCCTGCTTTGGCCCTCCCACGTGCACAGTAGTAGGACACACTGCCCTCTCCCAGGGCCCCTCATGGGCCCCTGAAGCAGCCACAGCAAAACTGTCACTGGCACAGTCGTCCTGGGGCCCAGTGTCCCTTGCACACTCCCCGCAGACACTTCCTCTCCCTGTAATGGGCACATGGAGCCTGTTCTGCTCCGCGGTCACTGGGTAGCTGTTGAGATGTCCCTGGCTGCTCCAGGGGGTGATCGTTACCGCTAAGCCTTGTGTGTACTCACCCTGGGTGGCTGGCGCTGCGGATCCCCATGCAGCGGGAACAGGGCCCCTCTGGGAGGTGCACCATGTCTGGGTACTTGTCCTGTGTGGAGAAGAAATGATCACAGTCAGAGCCATTGGGAGAGCAAGGGGTAGCAGGCCACTGGGTTCTTTTCTGGGGAACTGGCTAAACATCAGGGGTGAAGCTTACGTCACCATGAGCCCCACCATGGTCACACTCCAGAGGCCTCCGCAACCCTCCCAGAAGGACAGTCAGTCAGACAACCTCTGAGGCTCAGCCAAGCGGGGACATGGCGACAGCGTGTTCTTGGGCTGCAGATACTTGCTGGATCAAACCAGCTTAGCGCCATCAAATGAGGTTGTGTGGGGACAAAGACGTGTCACAAGTTTGAAGGAAGCAGCCCCTTCTGGGGAGCTGCTGCCAGCGTGGGAGCCCTCGCCGCAGCTCTGCGCGGCACGTCCAGCACAGACCTGGGGTGGGTCTGGGTAAGCTTACGGATAATTACTAATTCCAGCAAAAACAGTTTGGAGGGGAAAATGTATACATAAGTTATGTAAGTGGAAAGTGTTGGTTGATTTTTAAACCTCAGTCCCTTCTAAATTAATAACAACTGTTTAAGGAACATAAAGGGGAGCGTGTGAACGTGGCAGCTTAGCTTCCAGGCTGTGCTTGGCAGTCACACATGGGACTCCAGGGACAGCTGGGGCTTGGGCCGGCTCCAGCGTGGGCCTGAGGCTCAGGCTCCAAGCACCACGGAGCAGCTTTCGCCTTCTTCCCTTGTGAGCAAAAGGAAGCTTTAACTTAGATGTGTCCACTAGGAAAGTATCCTCCTTTTAGTTTTCATAATAAAGATACATGAAATGGTGATGTTAAGAAGAGGTCACCTTCAATAGGCAGAGATTTCTGGAGCAATTTATACAAGATGTAGATAAGAATCTTGTAAGTTTCTGGAGGATGATAGCTACATTAAGGACGTTGCCCCAATTGTCAAGGGTCACATGTCTGGTGGGCAGGGCACAGGGGGAAGTAGGAAGGAAGCCAGCAGGCTGATAGAACAGCCCAGCTGACGGATCCCTTAGAGTGGCAATCCCTACGATAATTAGAAATGGTGTGACAAGAGCACAGGTGCTTTAGGGGACAGTGGGTTTAAGGTCACTCTTCAGATCAACACATCTCCATAGCAGTTTACAAGTTTTAGGTCTAACTGTGACACTTATGAAAGATGA
>PVIR01046444.1:0-10261 GCA_004026965.1 Petromus typicus
GCTGAAGGTAACTCTCCAAATGATTGCACATAGCTACTTTCTCCTTCAAGCTATAGTACATGTAAGTGGATAGTAACTCTGGAAATAGAGGAGGAGAAGAAAAAATTAGATGGTTAAGAAAAAAGAAACAAAACTTATGTAGATAGGGGAAAGGGTGTTGAGGGAAGGTGGGGAAATGGGGAAAAGTGAAAATTAAAATGTGTCATATACTGGTACAAATTCTCAATGTTGAATGTGATGATCATGTATATATAAAATGGGCCAATAAAATGAATTTTAAACAGTACAGTAGAAACAAAAGTAATAACAAGTTATATTTACAGTTCCTCCAAAGCTCCAAGGAGAATTAGAATGAAGACTAAAACTTATATTGACTCTAAAGGCTTTTTTTCAGCTTTGTAGAATGGAGTAGCACGTTCCTGCCTAAAGAGTCTGTCCACCCAAAATAAGATGCTCATGAGCTGGTGCATTGACTGGGTTACTGTCAAAACAGCCTCCGGTGAGAGAGCTGAATGTCCTTGGGGACTATGTTCCACCACTATTTACAGGTGAGGCCAGATAAATAGTCCAATCTTTCCTTTGGAACAAAAAATAAGACATTGTTTTCGTAAGAATAGTGTAGGGTCTAAATATGATGTTCAATTTAATTTAACAAGCACTCAATGAACACTATTCTGTTATGCCAGATACCATAAGCTGACCCCAGATATAGATACCACACACTTTTTGGTCTCAGAGAATTTAGTTTATTAAGGAAGAAAAACTTGTTGATGAAACGCCTAAGGACCTCACCAGCCATCATTTATTTAAGACTTTCCTCCTTTTAATATATTTTTTGTTGTGTTAAATGGAGCATTTAGGAATCAGTACTAACATAAAATATTTAAAGCGTCCTTACGTGAAGCTAGTGACATCTTCTTCTTTCAGTAACAAAGCCAGGTGATTTTAGTTTCTGATCTATAAGGTGGAAAGAACTGGATAGAAAACAGTACAAAGCAGAGACGCGACTAATGCAAAGTGGCCCCTGGGGACGGTGCGCGGCGCAGGGACACAGGGGAAGGGGGGCTCTGGTCCTCGGGCCTTTCCGTCAGAGCTGGAGGTGTAGATGACTCCAAGGACCTGCCGTACACATTTGCAGCGCACACATCTCTCCCTCTACCCTCAGACTGGGAGGGAAAACCACGCAGGTGCTCCAGAACTTCATGTTTCCTTGTTATTTTGTTCTGACTGAATTTCCCTGCTCATTGTTCATTCAAACCGTTGGCGTGGGCAGCTTCCCCGAACCTTCTTCCGAAGTCTAATGACCTTTATTCTTGGTTGTTGAATAAACCGACTCATCAAGAATCATCCAAAATTAACCGTAAGAACAGAATTCTACAGAAAAGACATTCTGAGCTTCTTAATGGTGACTGGGACAAATGTCACAGAATAATAACACGTAGAATTTCCCACAATAAATGTGTCTAATAGATAAAAATAAGATGATGAATTTTGCTAATTTTTGTTTCCGTTGTGACTTGAAATGCACATTTATTCCCGCGAGGACTCAGAGTTGCTGCTCGAGATGTGACTTTCAGATGAATAAACATCCTGACAGAGCTGGGATACACGTCATTGTCCACAGCACACGGATGACCGAGTCCCAATTCCCTGGCTCTGCCCACGCGAAACGGGCAGCTGGCGTGCTGCTTTTTTGTTTTTCAAAAGGGAGGGAGAATGAGGACAAGAGAAAGTGAGACAGTTTTCAAGTAATGTTGACGAAAACCTAGCAGTTCTCTGCGGGTTGAATAGTTTCCGCTCAGAAATCATGTGCCAGAACGTGGACATACAGTCTGATTGGAGACTAGGACTTTTGCAGACAGAGTCACAGTGAGATCAGGCCAGCTGAGAGGCTCGACTGTTGTGACTGGTGTCTCCTGAGCCTGAGAAGATGATCCTCGGACGCTCACACAGAGGGGGTCCCCCTGGACACGGAGGAAGAGAGCGCAGCAATGGGTTCCCAAGCCAGCAAACACCACGAGGGCCGGCCACGAGCAGCCCTGGGTCAGCTCTCCCCTCCGACGCCGCCGGTGCCTTCGGTCTGGAATTCTAACCCTCTCAGCCTTCCTGCTGTTCTAAGTCACCTGCTTTGTACACGTGTTGCATTTGGACAAAATGTCTCAAAACTGATCTGCTGGTCAGAGAGTCACACAAGCAGCAGTGACTCAAGTTGTTCCTCACAGTTTCTGACGCGAGATGTCTGGGCACTTTGAAAATATGTAGCTCTCTCTCTCTCTCTCTCTCTCTCCTCTCTCTCTCTCTCTCTCTCTCTCTCTTATTGTCACATTCTTTTCCCCATCCTTATTTGCCCCTACACCTTATTTCCTTTTAAACATTTTCTATTTCTATTCATAATGTACCAATAAAGATTTGAATAAAAAAATACGTAGCTTTCGCTCCTCAAAATAAAGTGTTTGGTGTGTCTCCAGAGGAGCCGCCCGGGCTTGCACACAGAAGTCTGCTCTGGATGGAGTCACGGCCCCGGTAGCAGCATCGGCTGTCTGCTGCTGTCGCAGGAGCGCTTGAAAGGACACGCGAGGTCACATTCTCAGAGGGCTCTGGCAGAAGCTGGTCTCCCAGACCTTCCAGGCCACCTGGTGACAACGGTGTCTTCAACCATCGTGGAACTGACTGAAACAAGCTTTCCAACTTGTGATGGTGCCTTTCTCTGTCCCTAGAGAGTAGCAGAGGCCTCTGGAGAACACTGGGAAAATGCTAGTGAGGACCATCAGCCCGAGCCTGTTACTCCTCCAGCCATTACAGAATGAATCCGGGTCAGCCGGTCGTTCTCTTGCGAAGTGCTCTTGCCACTTGAAAATGGACCCTGCCCGGGACTTGTCTGCTCAGCCCTGGCCTTTTCCACGGGTGAATGAAGGAGGTGAAATCCTCAGGACAAGTTTGGGTGGTGTCAGGGTACATTTAACTTTTTCTTTCCTGTAATCTCCCATAGTGTCTCTGAACTTTGTTAAGATTCTCTACACAGCTCTGACAATGTAATTTTTTGTGTGTCTACCATTTTTTCTACCAGAAAAAGAAATAAAAAGGTTGACTAAAAGAAAAAAAGCTTAGTTTGGCACTTAAAAAATTAGAAGCATCTTTTATTCATTTTTGTTGTAGTTGTTTATTTTTTTGGAGACAGGAGCTTGCTATGTAATTCAGGCTTTGAACTCACTATGTAGCCAAGGCTGGCATGGAATTCCCTATGATCCTCCTGCCTCAGCCTCCTGTGTGCTGGGATTACAGGTATACATCACCATCCCTTCTCATTCTAAAAGCAATACTACTGCAGCTGTCTCTTCTGCTCTTCTCCAGTAAACATGAGCTAGTCTACCTGCCTAGAAAAAGACTCCCTGTGAAAGAGGCTTGTAGTAGGCATATGAAGTAGCCCCAGTCGTTGTGGAAGAGAAGCTGCAGATACCATGTTCCTGTGCTCATCAAGTCCTCTGTAGTGTTAGAACCATCTCAGCGTTGCAGCAGTAGAGAAGGACAAAATACCTGTGGTCCTGGTGGCTTAGAATGGTCTCCATTCCATGGCAGCAGGGAAGGACCGACTTTCTGCAGTCCTTGGGGACACACCTGGAAAAGCCTGGGAAGTCTGTGCACTAGAGGGAGCTATGAGCTTTGGTGCTTAGTCCTCAGGCTGGGAGATTTGGCTCTGAAGCTCCATTAAAGCAGAGATTTTGTACAATCATCCTGTGTTTTTGGCCGGGATCCAGCTCTCCCCCCACGCCCCAGTGGCTGTTCCAGAAGTTCCCAGTGAAAGCCTCTCCTTGTCCACAACCCCAAATGCAACCTTCTTCACAGGTTTTGGGGCATGCCTTCCTTTTCTACTTCATCTCTATTTCTTTATCGACTCCATCCCTCCTCCTGGATTTTTTTTACTTCTGCAAGTCTGAATGTTTTGCTTTTTATCTAACCCATTTGTTTCATCTAAAATCACCGGACACAGATTTCCTTCATTCCTCATGACGCACAGTCTCTTGTAGCTCCTCCATTCTCTACTACAGCAAAGAGGCAACACGACATACAAACCTTAGGCCTTGCTATGCTTTCCAAGGCTCAGTTCCCAACTAAGTGGAGGTGAGAATAACCAGGAGGAGAGGTGTGTGTCTTAGAAATAAGAAAAAGAGAAAATTGTGTAATACATTGTTTTCTAAAGACTTACATTTTCAACTATTGCCTTGATTATGAGCGCAACAAATCACAAATACAAGTGACTAAGTCCTTGCACATTTAACAGTACACTACTCCCTAGCAAGCACTGGCTTCTCATAGGGTGAGAGGTCCAGGGGCTCAACATGGGAATTTAATTACTTTCCTGGACACAAAGCAAATGCTTTCAATTTCATGATTAATATAATCTGTCTGACTAAATTCAAGATTATATTTACATACTAAGAACTGCTATAAAGAGTAGTTGATGAAAACAATAGCATAAATAATGAGTGATAGGTAAGGTCAAGGAAGGGTTAATTTTCTATTGAAATGTGTCTTCTGCATAAATCAAATTAAAAAATTCTTACAGCTTGTTAACAAAGGTGGTTGACTCTATCCTGTCATCCCTGTGGAAGTCGTCACATCACAGGTGGGCTGCAGGTTTTCTTGTCTGTCTCCCTCCTGGAGTTACTCCCTCTGTAGGCAGTACTGGGCATCAGCCCATCACATTTCAGGAGGAGGCCTGGATTTTATTATATTTTTCTCCACAGTAGCTCAACATGAGGCAAATATAGCTGAGACATACTTTCTTGAACTTACTTTTTTTGCCTACTTCTGAGTTTGTATAGGTGCTGGGAAGTATTTTTTTACAGGATTTGGAAGGTGGAAATGCAGCCTGAAGGCCAATGCAGGGCACCGAGCCTCTTAGCTCACACTCACGCTCGCTCTCCTCTGGGGGGTGCCAGGCTCTCCTGTGCATTCAAGGCATCAGAGTTGGTTGTGGTCAGAGCCAGATACAAGTTCCTATGTGTCTCACAGCCTCCTATTGCCCTTTGTGCTTTAGCCCATCCTCGGAGATTCTAGTTTGTCTTTGATCTTATCCAGTTTTCCATTCTCATTGCCAGTATAGCTAACTGCTCAAAAAACAGAACCAACAGCTTGTATAAACTACCCTGATGCTTCTCCAAGTTGAGTTTAAGGTGTAAACCCTCTCAAAAATTATGCATTCCATGTCACTCATAGCAGTTCTCCTTCTACAATATAACCCTCATTCATACCTTCTAACCACATAAATTTAAGTATGGCTCAATTTCTAAAATAAGGATACATATTTTATATTCCTCTCCATTTCTTTTTGAAGATCAATAAACAAATCTTGTATTCAAAGTTTGGAAGAATTAAACATACAAGTGAAGACATTTTTTGTGTGTCTATGAATGGATATATGTATGAAATTTTACACACTGGACTTGGCTTTAAGAATAACTGTAATCTTTTCAATTAAAATTCTAAAAGATTGAAATTACTTTCAAGACTTTTAAACAAATTCACTGAGCATTTTTTGACACATGTAAGTAATATCGAAGATTTTTAGCAAAAATATTTTAGGAAAAAATCAAGAACAAAGGAATATAGTAGGAACCTATAGAAGTATGGAGAAATGCAAAAGATTTGTATTCTTTTTAATCAAAATTTCTTCTATAAACAAATTACATTCATGTTTTGATTTCTGACATTAAAATATCAATCATTTTTCTTAAGGTTTTCTTTTAGAACTGTCTTGGAACAAGCAAAACTGAATGTTGTGTGATCCCCAACCTGTCCTGAAATGAAGACCCGAGATTTTTGCACTTATTAAAATCCAGGATGGACCCATGTGGAGAAGGGCCTCTCTGGATGCCATGGGACTCATGCTAAATAATTTTGATTGGATGAATGGATGAGATTACGGGCTGAACAGATGGCACCTTCTTATATTTCGGAAGAAGAAAGAAGCATCTGTCAGATCAGTGTTCCTCTCATTTTCCAGAAAGAAACTATCTCTTCTCAGATGTATTTCCGCGTCTGTGTGCTCTGCTGATCTGCTCTCTTAGGAAGAACTAACTAGTGATGGTGAGACTGTAGTTAACAAATAGGGGAGAGGGGAGAGAGAGGCTGGTACCAGTAATTAATTCATTGTTCGTATAAATACAATATGTACTGTCTGATAAATTAAAACACTGTGGTCAGAGGCTAAAGTATCCATGGCTGGGAGCAGTGTGAGCAAGAGAATCTGATGAGTAAGGAGCTCAGTGTATTTTAGCCTCTTCCTTCTGATGATAAAGATCTTTCCAAATCCTCATTCTTCTGATTTTAACTGGACTTTTTTTTTTTTTCATATTTTAGACAATGGATAAGATAGAGTCACGGAAGACCTTAGTCAGCCACTAAATATGTTGGCAGGTCTGCTTCTGATGAATCACGTTAGATTATCATGACAGTGCTGCTCATGAAGAGAGTGATAGCCCCGGCAAGGATCTTCATTTCAAATTTGAGTGCCTCCTGGGATAGCACAGATTTCCTGATGGACGATGGATAGTAAAATTGTGACGTACATGTTTCACACAATGCACAACAAGCAAAGGCTTTCTTTAAGGACAAAGATGAACTTCTGCTACTTAGCATCTTTGTTTTTTATATAAAATACTGAAGCCTGGAGAGCTTTTGCAATATCAAAACCAAAATTTTGTCTTCATGACCTACTGTTGTTATAAGTGTGTATATGCATCTTGATTTCGTTTACTTCTTTAGACAGAAATACAAATAGAGATCATTGGGATTGGAATTACATTCTGTTCATATTAATCAGGCATAACTACCTCTTTCACTTGTTACAATCAACATAAATGTCTCCAGTGAGATACTTGTGTGCAGTGACAGAATGAAATGTCTTTAAATTGAAGTCCTTTATGGGGACAAAGAGGTTAACTGTGTAATGGGAGAGCTCTTCCAAGCCCAGGGTCAAGTTCAGTTATTCAAAAGCCCATATCATTAAGTGTAATTTATTTTAAATAGCTTGTTTTTTAGTAGGTAATGGTCAGAAACCAGAACTAATTGAGCAGAGCAGACAAAAAAAATCTTCTAGGGAAATGGAATGACTCCGGTCTGGACTAAACTGTTTCAAAACAGCAAAGAGGCCAAAGGGAGATGGTTAAAATACAGCAGTGCCACAAGGGCGCGTGCTTGGAAATCTATCATAAGGCTTTTTAACTGATATGTAGATCAGATTCTCAAGGTGAGAAATGAATTCCTAAAGGCCCCTCTGTAAGAGGTCTTATAATCGCAAAACTTCAGACCTTATAAAGAGAGTATGATTAAAGTAAGCTAAAGTTATCAAGGAAATTTTAAACCATAAGCCCAACTTCATTGAGGGGTGGTGTCTGTATCCCTTTTAGGAAATATTAGAGTCTGGAAAGAAAGCCATTCGCGTGCTCCCTAGAACACCCGCGGCAGGGCTCTGAGCAAGCTCCACCTACCCCGGCAGGGGCGCACAGAGGAGCCTCATGGCTCCGAAAGAGAAAGCCACCCCCCACCCCCACCCCCGACAGTATTCTGCCCTCTGTCGGAGTGGAAGTGCACGCAAGATACCAAACTAAACCGACATGCGCTGGGCCACACACGTGGTGGGATGTAACATCGTGTCTGTCTGACGTATTGAGCGTCCAGTTAATTTTCATGTGGGGCGGGATAACCGGAACACAATGTCATACCCAGACAGGAAGTGCATCCGTAACACAGACCTGCACAGCTGGGGGTGGGTTTAGGTCCAACGTGTGCAGGAGCATGGACACGGCAGACTGTTAGTGGAAGGGGAAGAGGCCTCATTGAGACTCTTAGAGAAGGATTATAGGAAATGGAAAAAAGTACCATTTGAGGCTGAAAATTCATTTGACGCGGTGGCAGAATGTTTAGCATTATCTGTGAGAATGTTGGAGATAGAAAACGTACCTCACAAGCACGTGGCCCAGGCTAAGGGGGGGGGGGCTTAGATCTTTTTTAACCATCTATGATCAGGTGCAGATGAACCACAAAAGGAATTACTCAGATTACAAGCAAAATTTGAGGGAAAAATAAAGGTCCTAGGAACTTCCGTATTATAAAATAATTTATTCTCATTCTTAACATTCTAGACGATAATAATTAAATAATGCAATACTCAACAATAATCAAAGATTTAAAACTTTACCCTAAAATGGCTCAGAGAAATAACTGAGATGAACCTATGAAGATTTCTTGCAAAAACTTCAGAAAAACTAAGTTTTATGTCACATTGAGCCTTTCACATAGAAAAAACAACCTTGGAAATTAGACCCATAAAGTATGATAGATGTTGTAAAACAGGAAGAAAATGTTTAAGGGAGAAATGGAGTGAAGGAGGAGAGGTGGGAAAGGAAAGAAGGGAAAGAAAAAACAGGAGAAAGGAAGGGAAAAATGGAAACAAAGTTTTTGTAAATGGGGAGGAGGAAGGACTGAAGGAAAGGGGGAGAATATAAGAATGAAGATATGGCACCTACAAGTACAATATGCCATCATATCGTACACCTAAAATGTGCCAATCAATTAAAATAATAGTAATAGAAGAGGTGAACGAGCCTACCTTCACTGTTAAACATTAGACAGACTTTCTCTACTAAATAACAATGCTTGTAAGAAGCTTTTTTACGAGTATACTTGTATGATACATAATAATCATATTCATCTTGGGATGCTGATACTTATATACCCTGAATCATAATCTTTTCACTTTCCTTTCTGCTTCCTTCCCTATGGTCTCCTCCCCTAAACCTCGTCCCATCTCCTTGAAGTCTGACTTTGTGAGAATCTTATGAGTGTTTTACTACAGAAGCTTGGCTGAGACCTTGAGGTCAAAAAGGTTTCATTGCATAAAAGTTACGAGTTTGTCTGATAATGGAATGAACTGCAGAGAGTTACACAACCACCCTACCTACCTTGTTTTTTAGTAGGTAATGGTCAGAAGCCAGAACTAATTGAGCAGAGCAGAGAAAAAAACCTTCATGTACAGAAAGATGGAATGACTCCGGTCATTCCTACCTCATTAAAAAAAAAAAATCGTATCCATATGGACAAAACAATATACAACGCTGAAGTACCCAGATCCTTCTATTTCTACCGCATTAAAGGATGAGAGAAAATGACTCAGCTCATCACTGGATGAATCGGGTTCTTGGTTCCCACGAACCTAGGGAATCAGCGCTTGGAGCTTCAGAAAGGACTTGTCTACTGACTTCTCTGTGCCCTGTTCCTTTGTTCTTTGGTTTGTTTTGCCTGTAGCATTTACCCTAATATTTTTAAAAATCATTATTATTTTAAAATTTTTAATTTTATTGGTACAGTTTAGATATACACAGTGCTCACGTTCATCGCGGGGAATTTGTACCTGTACCTGATGTATGTTGATTTCCTCCCCTTCCTCTCCTCACTCACCAGAGCCTCATTTCTATTTTTCTTCTTCTTTCTTCTTTACCTCGCCCCCTTTTCAAGTTCCCTTTTCCTTTTGAGCAATTTTTTTCTTATTTTTCGCTGTCTGTTATACATTTTGGTCCCTATTTGCACTCTCAGTTTTTTTTTTTTTTGTTTGTTTGTTTTTTTTAGGTTTTTGGAGACAGGGTCTCACTTTGTGGTTCAGGCTGGCCCTGAGCTCAGCCTCCAACTCACATCACAATCCTCCTGCCTCCGTCTCCCGAGTGCTGGGATTACAGGCGTGAGCCACCACGCCCGGCACTGTGGTATGTGGTATTGGTTGCTGCTGGGGTGAGTCTCCACACCCAGTATAGGTATGTGGTTACCGGGGAATCGAACCCGGGTCCTTGCGCTTGCGAGACAGGCGCCGGAACCACTGAGCTAAATCCCCGGCCCCTGCACTCTCAGTTTTTTACACCACAGAGATCATGCAGTATTTGCACATTTGTGTCCCAATTATTTCACTTACGTGTATAATTTCAAGGTCTTTGTCTCAGTCTGGTAAAAAGCCATCTGTGATAAACCAACACCCAACATTATACTAAATTCATAAAAACTGAAAGCTTTCACTTAACATTATTTTTAATTGATAAATGGCAAATATTTATCATGTACCACAAGACATTTTGAAATACACCTACATTGTGGGCTTAGTGTTTAGCTTTTTAAAAAATTTTTTAATCTTTATTGGTACATTACATACATGCATCATGATTGCACTACATAATGGGGATTTGTACCAGTATAAGACACAACTTAATTCTCA
>PVIR01046445.1:0-10249 GCA_004026965.1 Petromus typicus
CTGGCGCACTTTCTGACCCCTGGGCGAGCACAGCCTAAGGGGTTACATTTGGCAGGATGAAGCCAGGGGTTCCTGTGGAGCAAGCTGGAGAAATCGTCGGTCCCCTCTTCAGGATTTACTGGTGCGCCGGGCCCCTGCCTGCCCGGGAGGACAGCGGCAGGCGAAGGCCTCTGCTCCAAGTTCCACGGAGCCACCTGTGAGCGGCGGGGGTCTACGCGGGCACCGAGGAGGGAGTTCCGCTGAGGAATCGCCAAGCGGAGTCCCTGAAACCTCTGCTGGGCAACGAGGCCAAGGATTTCATTTGGTGTCTGAACAAAAGAACCTGTGCTCCCAAGTGTCAACATTAGTTATTTTCTAGTAAAATATGCTAAGCTACAGGTTCATATAATCACACTGTGAGATTTATCCAGGGGGTGCTGTGGTATGGCAGGTCCCCCAATCCTAACCATGCAAGATACATTCCCAGGCTTCTGGAAAGCCAGGTGGCATGAGGGGAGGGGGTGTTTGGGCTCACATTAACACCTGGGGCCACGCCAGGGTGCCTGTCACTTCACTCACCACTTGCCAAGTTGCTGGTCACTGGCCTTGCTAAGACACAGAACTTCTCTGTGCCCACACTGGAGTGGGACATGTACTTAAACACGAAAGAGACCAGTGATGCTCCCAAAAACAGAATTAGCAGGGGGAAGTTGTCTTTGGCCAGTTTATCTGGGTAGGCCTATGTGGGCAGAGCCAGGCCTTCACTGCGCAGTGGGTGCAGCACCTGTATGTATGCGCAAGGGTCCCACAGGTAGGTCCTTGTTTACAACACCCTGGGAGTCAGGGGCCTCGTAGGGTCCACCTCAAAGAGGCAGAGGGACATCCGAACATAGCATCTGCTCCCAAAGCCCGTGTGAAGCGGAAGTGGCAATTGCTGTCCCACCCCGACTTCAGGACGGCTGAGGCACTGGATTCCCCCAGGTCCATCCACACTGCACAGGAGACAGGTTCTGCAAGGCCAGTGTGCGTTCCTGGTACATCCACCCTGGGCCTGGCACCGAACAAGATTCCCTTGCACTTGACCCTCCTTTGCCAGCCCAAAGTCAGCTATCAGAGCCCAGCACAACCAGGAGTGAATGTTCTGATCAAAAGCCTCCTAGGCCAGGGAGTTAGCTCAGTGGTTCCGGTGCCTGTCTTGCAAGTGCAAGGGCCCGGGTTTGATTCCTGGTAACCACATACATTACTGGGTGTGGAAACTCACACCCAGCAGCAATCAGCACCACATACCACAGTGCTGGGCGTGGTGGCTCATGCCTGCAATCCCAGCACTTGGGAGGCAGAGGCAGGAGGATTGCTGTGATGTTATTTGAGGCTGAGCTCAGGGCCAGCCTGAACCTCAAAGCAAGACACCCCCAAACCAAAGCCTCCATTCTTTCCACAAAACTCCTAACAGCTTCTGCCAGCCGTGGGAAACTGCTGGCTCCTATCTGCTGCTACAAACTGCTGACAGTCAACTGCGAACACTGGATTAATTTAAGGGGTGGGAACCCAGCCCACATCTGCACATTCCGTGCAGCACCTAATATGGAAGCAGCTCCTGTATTAACTTCTCAGCACCAAGGCAGCAGGCCAGGCTGTGCGCTCCACGGACTCTCCCACAAAGGCTGCTACTCCGGTGTGGCCGGAGCCCACCAGGCCCCAAACCCCTCGCAACCCTGAGCTGGCAGGCGAGGGGCGGGCTCTGCGTTACAGCTTGAGGAAATGAACTTGCCCGCTAACAGCAGGGCACATGGCCCCCTCGTCACCAAGACGACCCGACACTGCCCTGGCCCGTGGATACGTCACCAGCCGTCCTAGCCCAAAGTCCTGCGTCGTGTCATAAACGGATTCTGTTATCTGAAAGATGGGTGCGGGGATGACGGCTTAAGTACAAGCTGCCCGCGGGAAAGAACCTGGGTCCGCTGGAGAACGTCCCTTTCACATCCCTGACAGACTCCGCCAGGCCCTCGGGGGCACTGTCCACAGCAGCAGGGGCGAGCGCTGCACCCCCGCTCCAAGGCCGCCTCAGGACACTCACAGGGACAGGGCGCACTCTCCGCACACACCGTGGAGACAGAGGCCGGGTGAGCGCCGGTGCAGCGCTGCTCTCGCGGCACTGGCAGGGATCCCGCCAGCTCTCTGCTCACCTGACTTCCCAGAGGATAAAACACACGAAAGGTGCTGCAGGTCGGTATGCACAGGTGCTAGTGTGACACCCGCTAAAGGATTCAAAGGCGAGTCATAAAATTCATTATCAGCAGAACCTGCTAAATGCAGATCAGATAAGGAAACGACTTGATCCCATGCCACTAGGTGGCAGCAAAGCTCTACCAGCGAGTACCCAATGGTCAACCTCATTTTATCAGCAGCAAGAAAGTCATAGAAATCCATGGGCCATACAGAAAAATGACCCGCGGTGTGCATCAAAGTCCTGCACTTAGCGGTCAGGAGATCTAGTAAATCACACAGGTGCCTCCACCCGACTCGGGCAAAACCCTGAGTCTAACTTGGATGAAGGCTTGTGGGAATCTTCACTGGGATGGGAGACAAAGGTACCTTAGCAATACATCAAAAACCACGGAAATGTAAAACAAGTACTATTTCCCAGAAGCAGGAGTACAAACTTCTTCACTTTTGCCTCTTCAAATTCAGTGGCTGGTTCTTAACTCCGTACAACAGAAACTTTTTATTAGGAAACTCAGTCTTTCTTAACACAGGAACCAAAAAAGCAAACAAAACCTTGGAAAACATCAAACAAAAAAACTGCTTGCTGCTGTTACTCCTGAGTCCTGATCCTGGCCTTGGCATAACAGTCACTGAGCCACACTTTCAGCAGTTCTGGAGGAAGAAGCTAACAGTTGCGCCTCGCAAGGGCTCTTGGGTAACGCTCTGCTGTAGTAAACATGGATCTCTCTGCAAGATGTTCAGAGCCAGTTTCCCAGAAGCAGCAACATTTTAAGATTAACAGAATTCCAACAGAAGTTTTTGAATTACTGATGGCTACCAACAAAGGTTGAATAATGTTTTGAATGTATCATAAAATCTACATTAAAAAATCACACGAGGAAAAATTTTTAACAAAAAATCATGACTCTATTAGAGTAATTTTCCTAGTACGTTTTAAAATTCAGATCTAAGTATCTTTGAAAAGCAATGCTTTCAAGTATATTGATTTTAAATCCCTCAGTCTCTGAATTAAACAAAAACACTGGCTAATTAGAACAAACATTCACTTAATTCTGCTTTGTCATAAATTTAAAAAGTAAACACACACGGTAAAACATTTTCACCTTAGAGAAAAGAAACTTTCAGCACCCTTTTCTCAGGCCCCAGCAGTGTGAGGGTGCACCTCACATGAGGAAGCTGGAAGCCAGCCTCAGCTTACTCTATGATTAGTGAGCCAGTCTCAGGCAGAGACGTAGGCTCTCAGACAGGAGCAGCAGCACACATGCAGTCTCCAGGAGACACATGTACAGGTGAGGCCACCGTGGAGGTAGGAAATTCAAACTCCAACACGTGTGCTACTCTCATTTATCGGCTGTATAATATCAGGACTCTGCACCCTATTACATCACAACATTGTTTATTATGTGAATTTTTTACAATACAAACAAAAAATACAGAAATGCAATATATGGATACAGCTAAATGCAGATGGTGACTTTTTCTCCTCAGGAGGCCATGATGTCCATTTCTAGTAAAATAAAGAGACTGTATAGGTAGAAACAGGTTGGTCGTTAAGCTTCACGATTTGCCTAGAAATGATCTATAAATGCATTTCCCCCCTGCTACTTACCATAAAGTGTAAAAAGGGAGTTAAACGAAAGTTTCCTTGTTGGTTTCTACCATATGAAAGATGCTAATATTCTATTTTAGCAGGGCCAATATATGGAAAATATCTAAATTAAATGTTATTACAAAAATGAAGCAGTAATGAGATTCTGGCTAAAGAGGGTACTAAATGAGAATAATATATACTTAAAGAATCCAAAACAAACAAACAAACAAACAAAAAGATTGTTATAAAAAAGCTCTAGGTGCACTGTAAGCATATAGGTTTTTTTTTCCATGTGTATTTTTAAACAATGGAAGTGTCAAAAAATAGGGTCAACTGTGTTAGACTAAATTACATTATTGTATAGGCTGCACTGAATGGAACCTCTGTATTATAATTATCATAGAGAAGCATAGTTTGTATCATATTATGGCAATTTATCCTCAATGAAAACCTTCCAGAGTCCTTTTATTTTGGAATATCCTGTAAACAAACCACCAGAACATGATTGTACAACAGTAAAATGTTCTCTTGCATTAAGTTGAAGACACCTGTTTAATAATAAAAAAAAAAAAAAGAAAGAAAATGTAGAAAGGTACTTAGAGCTGTTATTTTCTAAGTACACAACACCCTAGACAATTCAAGGCATCTTAATTCCATCAAGAACAACAAAAAATAATTTTTGTCATGCTGTTAAATCCATCATCATGGATTTAAAAACTGGTGCAAATTGGTCAAACAGATCCAACAAACACTGATGTCCAAGCTGGCGTATTGGCAACTAATACGTAACTGGTGGTCAACAGAGAGTTTAAAAGATCTTCCCTTTCTTCTTGTTCTTTTCCAAGGTTCTGAAATAATGAGAGGAAAACAATTCAGATGCGTGAGAAGGATGCAGCACAAAAGACAACACCCAGTGGCAGCAGCTAAGTCACTGTGACAGGCTCCACTTCAAACACTGCCTGTCTATTTACAAAGTGACAATAAGGCAATTCTGGAGACACGTATTTGACAACATTCTAGGATAAGCAAGGGAAAAAATAGAATGAAAACTAAACAAAAATGACAAAACTCTACCTTACTTCTTCCCAAATGAAATGGCTCAACCTGAAAAAGACCAACTGTGGGAGTCTCCGGCCCTGCGCGCCCCTTGCTTTCACAGGTGTACTTTCCTCCTCTTTGGGGAAAAAGTTAACAAAAGGACAGCGTTCCAGGACAGCTGTCTAATGTTAAAGTGCTGGGCTGTGAGAAGTACGCTACAGAATCTTTACAGGAGTGCAACTTTTCAGTTTTAAATAAGATAAAAAGAAAATAGGCAACAAATAATACCGGGTTCTGTATCAATTAAGAAAGGACAATAGGTTAGTTACATGATTTCTCACAGGAGAAATTGGACATCTAATGATTTAGGATGTCCTAAAGGAAGAATACAATTAAAATACTGCCCTACATGTATAAAAGGTCACTGTAGCTATATTATTCAAATTCTGCATTTTAAAAATTGAAAACTGACATGTTCAACCACTAGGAGAGAGGGAAAAAACAAATCTATTAAACAAGAGAGAATGCTGTGAAGCTGCTAAACTGTAATTATAAAGACAAGGTCATGGAAAACATACTAAAGTAATATTGTCACAGTATGTCATATGAATCCATCCACATAACATCCACCAGTGCAACACTGTACTAGGGAGGTATAATGGGTGATGGCCTTTTAAATGGTTGTTTTTAAAATAAATTCATTAGTACACACATCTCTTAGGAATCTGACATTCATTACCTCGAAGAGTTCTGCTGTTCTAAAATACGTTGCTGAGCTTCCCAGTTCGCTTTCTCTTCCTCAAACTGACGGCGTTTTTCCTCTAATTCTTTGTGCTGTGCTTCCAAATTCTTTTTCATTTGCTCATGACGCCGCTGGAGCTAAATCACAACACAATATATAAAACCAAACTCTAAGAAACCAGAAGAGTGATCCATCTAGGCATCACACATTAAGAGTAGGCACCAGGTTGTTCTGCTACAGGTCCCACAGCGCCATCTGGAAAGCACCCCGGAGGGTTTCTCCTGCTGTGGGACCTGCCGTGCAGAGGACCAGCAACATGAGACTATAACCTCAACAAAGAAAAAATACAATAACCTTACACTCACCCAATACTTCATATAAAGGACAGTTATTATTCTTTGCTCCCAAATATACTGGAAGTTGAGCAGAAAAACATATGTTGTTTCCACTGTTAAGATGAGGAAACAGTTGTAGAATTTAAGTGACTTATCCAAGATCACCAGCCAGAAAGTGGCAATGCCAGGACTTGACTCTAAGTCTCCTATTCAAAGCTCAGAAAGTGGAGATGGGCAAAGAAAGCATTTCTTATGAAAATGCAGAATCTTGCAACTCTTCTAGAGCTCCTGAATTACAGACTCTGAGCCTTAAGTCTGAGTTTTCAACAACACCCAGTGATTCTTGAATGTGGACTAAAATATAATTTTGTATAATTTTCTTCCATAAAAAGTGATTGCATATTTATCCCCATTTTATGCAATTCTTCAAAGGAAAACCACCTAAGATACACTCAAGCAAAGACACGAGTCAGTAGGAGGTGAAATCTCCCTCCTGGCAAACCACGAAGAAAATAACCAAGCAGGAACAGAAGATACTTCCAGCTGTGAAAACTACAGGAGACACACGGACCCAATTCCGAATAGCAGGCAGGTGGGCGGAGGAGACGGAGAGGGTGCAGACCCCGAAGAGCGGGATTCAGGCCTACTCAGAATCTGGCGGTGGTCCCAAGAGCTCTGTCCTGACTGACATTTGTTTATGTCACACACAAGTAATTATCACTGGTATGAACAACATCTAAGGAAAAGTACAGGTTCTAATCACTTTAAAGAAATCCTTGGAGTCAGATGGGTTTGAAGTTTTGAATTTCTTTTTTTTTAGGTTTTTTGAGACAGGGTCTCGCTTTGTGGTTCAGGCTGGCCCTGAGCTCAGCCTCAAACTCACGTCACAGCAATCCTCCTGCCTCTGCCTCCCGAGTGCTGGGATTACAGGTGTGAGCCACCACACCCGGCACTGGTATGTGGTACTGGTTGCTGCTGGGGTGAGTCTCCACACCCAGTATTGTTATGTGGTTACCGGGGATTGAACCCGGGTCCTTGCGCTTGCAAGACAGGCGCCGGAACCACTGAGCTATATCCCCGGCCCTTGAATTTCTTTTTTTAGTTTTTTGAGACAGAGTCTTACTTTGTAGTTCAGGCTGGCCCTGAACTCAGCCTCAAACTCAGCAATCCTGCCTCTGCCTCCCGAGTGCTGGGATTACAAGCGTGAGCCAACACGCCTGGCACTGTGGCATGTGGTTACTGAGGATTGAACCTGGGACCTTGCTCCTGCAAAGCAGGCACCAGAACCACTGCGCTGTATCACTGGCCCAGTTCTGAATTTCTTAGGCATTAAAAAAGCAATGTTCTCGGCCAGGGATTCGTACTGCACCAGCTCCTGAGCTCCATGGGCAACAGCTATTATCAACCACGTTGTTGCTGCTTGCATCTTTGCAATAAAATAAACATTCATAAAAACGAGGACAAAAACTCTGAAAACATGTCACATTTTCCACCACTGCTCAGGCTTTGAAAATGTGGTGGGCGGGGTGGTGGCCATGTTGTGCCTAGCAGTGAGCTGAAGAGTGAACCAGGTGGAGGGGCCGGCTTAGGACAGAGTTCATTTCCTCCCTCTGATCTCCCCGGGGAGGGTGGAGAAACCAACCCTGCAGACCAGTGTGTGGATGCAATGACCGCCACATGCCAGACGCTCAGCATCATGCCTGCACACAGCAGCCAAATTATTTCTAACAGAATGGATTTGGGATAACCTGTATTAAACAAGGATAGATGGGCTCTTGAGGTGTGCGTTTACAGACACATACATACTGAGATGCTTCCTACACTTAACACCACAGGGCTGCTGGCGAGCTCGGTCCAGCTGAGGCTCGGTGCCATGCAGGCAAGCTGTGCGCAGCGGACAGGACAGGCACACAGGACCCGGCCCAGGCCTTTCCTGGCTGCCCTTCCTCCTAGCTCCTCTCAGGTGCAGTCCCCATTCATGCAACCTGGACCAGGTAGGAAAGGCTCCCTCCACAGCTTCATTTCTAGTTACTGCTCCTAACATGAACTCTCAGGAACAAGTCCTAAGCTATCTCTATGCCAAATGTAAGTTAAGTCATTTTTAGGTTTCAATGGAATCTAACTGTATAAGCAAATGAGTCAGCCCTTATCGCTACTAATTAGTGAATAAGATGCAAAGTGGTAAGTTTAGGTAACAGGCTGATAAATGCAAACAATAAACTCAACCTCCACATTACCATCTTAACATTTGTAACTATTCATAGCCTAGTAACAATGCCTGCCAAGTGCCAAAAGGTGCAGCACTTACAACTCCTCATCCCTGTTAAACTGAGTTCAGGATAAATGTGACAAGAAGTATATTTTTAAAACATATTACAGGAGCCCAATAATAAAAGAGAAATTATGTGAAATAAAACATTTCCTCAAAATTACTAAACATTTTTTTAAAAGCACATTATGCTTTCTCTTCAACGACTATTGAATTCTTTTGTCATATTCTTTGTCAATAAAAAGTTTCAATCCTCCATATAGTTATCACAGAGGAACAATGAGCTCCACTAAAAGATCTGTATTTTTTGGTCACATATTTAAACACTAGTGGGCCCACCAACGACAGGGATCCCATTAAACCTCACTGTTAAAGACTGGGTAAGATTTAAGTCCCCTGCGACTGTGGAGTCCCACTGACGCTGGCCTCACCGCAGGCGTCTTCTGTCCTCAGACCTCCTTTGGAGCACTGCCCGGGGCGTCTGAGCTCGAGGGCACCTTCTCTTTCTGTCATCCAGGAAGGGTTTTCTGTCCAGTCAGCCTCACCGGCCTTGCCAGACACGTCGCGGGGAGGCTCTGCTGCCTCCGGGTGGGAATGCGGACGTGGCAAGGGCCAGGCAGCCCCCTGTGAGCGCAGCACCTTCCCTCATTTTCTCCGGATCTTTAGTTTAGTTAAGGTGGCTTCCTTCTGCTTCACTCACAGGTAATAAAGCTGGGTAATTTCTATCAGCCTACCACTATTTTCTATTTGTATATCCACAAAAAATTCTAGTTTATTATATCGTTTAAATGAAATGGCTTATAATCTTATTTTTCATAGCTCATTATAACTGACTAGTATTTCTGTGTCCAAGCTTTTTTTATTGGAATGTATATTATTCTACAATAAATACAGTGCTTGTTTTTATTTCTTCACTGAGGGCATTAACTTTGAAAACAATGCACATGAAAAGATTACCTATAATTTGACTGAAGAGCTGATCTTAGAAAGAATTCTCTAAGAGAAAGAACATTAGAATGATTACCTCAGCTTCAGAGTCCTTCAGTTTTTGAACTTTTTCTTTGACCTTCATCTCAAACACCTGCTCCATCTCCATCTCCATCTTCTTCATCTTAGCTACGTGTTCCCTTCTTTCTTCTTCCATCTGTGCCAGAGGGCTCCTGTTGGAAATTAAGAATAATCATTAGCTGGGCCTGGTGGTGCATGTCTGTAACCCCCCCATTCTGCCAGGCTGAAGCAGGAGAATGCTAAGTTTGAGCTGTGCCTAGGCAACTTAAGTGAGACTGAAGTGAAAGAAAAAATGAAAGTACTGAGGATGAGCTTGGACTGATGGCACCTGCCTATAAGCCTAGCACTGTGGAAGGCTGGGACAGAAGGACCGCCAAGTTCGAGGCCAGCCTGGGCATGCACGCACGCGCGCGCACACACACACACACACACACACACGTTTTTTGAGACAGGGTCTCATTTTGTGGTTCAGGCTGGCCCTGAGCTCAGCCTCAAACTCACATCACAGCAATCTTCCTGCCTCTGCCTCCCAAGTGCTGGAATTACAGGCGTGAGCCACCACGCCCGGCACTGTGGTATGTGCTACTGATTGCTGCTGCCCGTGAGTCATCTTGCCCAGCATTGTTGTGTGTGGTTACTGGGGATTAAACTTGGGGCTTTGTGCTTGTGAGGAAGGTGCCAGAACCACTGAGCTGAATCCCCTTATAAATATATCTACAGCCTAGAATTTCCTCATAGCAAATTATACATATATATTATACATATTTTATATAACTCTCAATCTCTAGTGAAAAAAGACCTTAGATGAACAAGGCAACTGTTAGAAAATGTTCTCCAAAGCCAGTATACATCAGCTATAATGATGACACTTAAAGCCGGTGTTGGGTACACTCCTGTTACCCCAAGACTCTGGGAGGCTGAGGCAGGGAGTTCACAAATTCATGTCCAACCTGAGCAATTTAGAGACTTACCAGGACTCTATCTCAAAATCCATTCACAGAATAGAAAACTAGGAAAAATAACTTACATGTTGTACTTTAAGTAAAATTTTAAATTGTTTT
>PVIR01046446.1:0-10259 GCA_004026965.1 Petromus typicus
TATTGAATCCTTACTACCTAGCACAATTCCTGACCAAATAAATGGCTGGAAATCTTTGAGGTCCCACTGTACTCACTGAGTGTTGTTAGGAGAAGAGTATTTAAGAGTCTATTAAATGTGGTACTGCTGATGTTTTCAAAATAGCGGTAATTCCATAGTTGTTTTGCCTAATGGGTTATTGACAAACTTTAGGGCTCAAAGTATGTTTTAGGCTGTTTTGAAGAGAGTATATTTTTAAACCTTCCAAGATATTTCCTCTTATTTATGATTCTTCTAGGATGATTTAACAATAACTCTTTTCCCCTTCACGTGACCTAAACTGCGTATGTGCTCATACACATACTGGGTGAGTCTTCTCAAGATTCAAAGATATCATTTGGCCTACAGAGGCAACAAAATTAACATCCCCACTGTAAATGAGCCCCAACTATTGATAATTTCTGTGATGCAACAAATGGACAGAATTTCTTAGCTCCATTTCCTCCGTATACCAGTAGCTCATCTGGAAGCAGTCACTAAGATTTAAGAGGTGATAGTGGCCCCTTTTTCATTGGTGCTTGGTCTCCCTCAAGCTTCCTGCCAGAGCAGTGGTAATTATAATTCCTTTTAGGGTTTTTTTTGTAGTGTAGATCATGGTATTTTAGATGTTTGTTTTGATAACCAACTGATTTCATTTAGAATATTATCCACAACAACTGGTTACTTTCAACTGATTTTGTGTTGTTTGGTGATTTGAAGAGAAAGTTTCTATTACCTATGCTGTAAAATATGACTTCCTACCATACACTTTAGACCCTTTTCATTTGCCATCCTATTGTGGTATTTGTATGTAATGTGTGGTTTGAAAAAATTCAGGTTATGTTTTCAAATGTTTTGAATCATCAAAAACAACTAGTGTCCAATTTTCTCTGTGACCCTGCTCTTAAAGAGTTGACCTAAGAAAAATATTAATCCTTCCAGAATATATTCCTATCTATTTGATGTTGGAAACATATAAGAATGTTGCAAAATTGCACAGCAAACAGATTATGGGAGAGGATCTCTTGGATTAAGAGCTAGGTTCTGGAATCAGACAGACCCCACTAGAAGCCTGGCCTGGCGTGTTGATCATGATACTGAGTGTAAAGTTTTTTGAGTTTCTGAATCAAGTGAATACATGTTCAGCACAGGGCTTTAGTTACATGGCAGATGACTCATGCAAATTCCACCTTAAAAATAGGTGGACTAATATTGCTAAAAATGAAAAGATAACAAAAAGGTACTGAGAAAGAAAATGAAAGGATCAAGTATACTTACTATTTATGCTATAGAAAAGATAGCATAGATATGAGGGGAAAATAGAATTATACCTGAAAAAATTCTGCCTATTTGTTTAATAATATTCCCTCAACTTTATTGAGAGTCAGTTTAAGACACATAAAGATGATCCATGTACATATTTCTTTCTTTTTTTTTTTTTTGAGACAGGGTCTCACTTTGTAGTTCAGGCTGGCCCTGAGCTCAGCCTCCAACTCACATCACAGCAATCCTGCTGCCTCTGCCTCCCGAGTGCTGGGATTACAGGCGTGAGCCACCATGCCCGGCACTATGGTATGTGGTACTGATTGCTGCTGGCGTGAGTCACCACACCCAGTATGGTATGTGGTTATCGGGGATCGACAGGGGATCTGTCCTTGCAAGACAGGTGCCAGAACCACTGAGCTAAATCCCCGGCCCCATGTACATATTTCTTATAAAGTGGTGGGAGAAGGTATTATCCTAGAGACACTTAGGGCCTCTTAAACAACAACCTACAGAAGTCCCTCTGACTGGAAATTAGAATTATGTATAACCCATTTTATTTGTTATCTTGTTTTTCAAGAAGCTAAACATTGCATTCAGTGCTCTACTGGTAATATCCATCTCATCAAATTAAAAAATATTTTTTACAGGTTTAGGAATTCTGTTTTAACTCTATCACTCTATCTCTCTGTCCCTGTCTCTGTCTCTGTCTCTGCTTCTCTCTCTCTCTCTCTCTCTCTCTCTCTCTCTCTCTCTGTGTGTGTGTGTGTGTGTGTGTGTGTGTGTGTGTGTTTTGCTGGAGTTACAACCCAGGGCCTCATGAATACTAGGCAAGTGCTCCACGACTGAGCAACACTCCCAACTGCTTGTTTGTGTGTGTTTTATCTTGAGATGTCTGAATTCTTTCAGGAAGAAGGAAGTTAGATTATTTAAGAGATGCTTCCTAGAACTTGTTCATAATGTTTCAGCCTCTTTCTTCCTGAAGCAAATATCAAAATTGGTATTTGAAAAATGCTTTGAACTTTTTCAGTGGAAAAGTACAGTGCAAAGTTAAATATATTTATTTTTGTAAGCACAAGTACATCTTGCAAGATATTCTTACAAAGAGGTCTCCCTGTGTACCTCATGGTGGAAAGACAGTCTTAAAATGTTTTTGAAATTTTAAATTATTGAACTTAAATTTTTAGGCCGATTTATACCAAGGATTTCATTTAAAAATGAGCCTAATTTGAATATGAAAGAGACTGCTTCCTTTGTAACTCACATTGTCCTCTGGAATATGAGCTTACGCAATACTTAAGAGGCAAGGTGGTGCAGTGGGGGAAGAACAACTCATGTTTTAGAGTCAGGGGAAATGACATTCAAATCCTAACTCCATCACCTGCTAAATAGATTAGCCTTAATTTTCTCCTCTGTAAAATGGTGATAATAATATTTACATTATATAGCTGCACTGAATATTTACTTTGTATCAATAAATGATGACGGCTATTTGTCTAGGCTGCTGGCCCTCCTGGACTTGGCCAGCTCCCAGCTGCTCAGAAACTTGGGCAGACACAATGGAGTGAGTGAGCTGGGATTGTCGTAGGAGCATAAAATAATATTGTTCCTTAGGGTCTGGCCTGTGGTGGGGCCCGCATTAGATCTCTCCTTCTTTCCCCCTGCACTCTCCACCTCCAGCTAGAGGGACCAGAAGGACCCCAGGATTGCTGCCACAATGGTGGGACAAAGGTGAGGGTGGATCTGCTGGACAGGAGCTCTGCTTGGTGCTCCCAACTCTTGTCTTTTTCTAAAAAAAAAAATCCTGAATTGTCCATCGCTTTGTCTGTTGTGATTAAAAAAATGTTTTCAGTGCTTGAGGTTGAAAAATTATATTCCTTATTTCTATTTATTTTCCAAGTTGAGTTGGTTATTATGGGAAAAGTTGATCTTAAAATAATCAGCTCTTTGATGTTTTAGGGGATCAGTCGAAAGTGTGATACATATGAGGTCCTGAGAGAATGTCCAGACCCCTGGTGTAATCGCTCATTGTTACTTGGGCCATGGACATTCACCAGGCTCCTGCTGTGCTCTTGGTCTTCAAGGTACTAAGAGAAGGAGAATGAGGATAGCACCTGTACCTGTTAAATGCGATGCAGTTTTACAATCAAACCTAGCATGATTTTAAGTTAAAAATGATATTTTTGATCCAGACAAATGAGCAAAAGGAAAGATTTTGGCATTCAGTGCTTCGGTGGTCAGTGTGAGCACAGCTGCTTTCCCATCCATCCTTATTTTTATATCTGAGTGCTCACAGTTCCTGTTTAATTATGTATCTGTCCTCAGAGCTTCTTTCATATACTCCCTGGTCCTCACAGACAAAATCTTTTAGTCACTGACTCTTGCCCTGTTCCTAACAACCCAATACTAAGTAAGGTAGCATGAGCTTTGCAGAATGAGATATTTTGTAAAATGATATCTTTTCTTTGACTCTACTTAAAAGCTATAGAATTTTTGATTGTGTAAATGTCTCTTTTCTTGTTTGGAAAAACCTTCCTGCACTTGAATGTATAGATTTTATGAGAGTACTAGAATTCTGGAGTTTAGTTGAGCACTGGCCTATTGTACACCCTAAAATGTGAAGATGTGTACTAGATTACTGACCTGGGTTCCTTATGACATACTCAACTCCTTTCTCCTAAAATTAGATTTTCTTTTCTGGTTTGGACCAGTAAAGCATGTGTTTGTAGACTCTTGTGGAGCTATTGTGAAATATTAGGTTTGTATTTCCGGAGGTGTTAGCCACTGGCTGTAACCCAATTCTGATGGGAAAGTTAAGTTGTGCATATGACTGAGGTTACAAATGCAAGGAAAAAAGGGCACGCAGTTATTTTTCAGGGATGGGCAGAAGTTGCAGGTGTGTGTGGTGTTTTTAAAGCTCTCAGTTATTGATCTTGTCCTAAGATTTACAAATAGAACCATTAATGTGTCAGTGTGACCTGGATAAAAGATGATTATTGTCCATCTTTAAAACGTATTTAGCACTAAAATGCGTAAGTAATGCATGCAAAAAGGCTAGATTTATCACACTTCCTCAAGGTTTTACAGGACAGAATTCATTCTTTCATTTATCTTTTCCTCTGCCATCTTCCCCTTCTGTCTTCACCTTCTACATTTACTTGCTCTGCTAATCCACAGAATTTCATAGTGGTCATTTCAGCCACTAGTCGGAAGGCACAAACAAAGACGAAACATACAGTTCTGCCATGGAATCGTCTAGAAGCACAGCTTTCATTTTTCATCTTGGGGGCTGAAGCCACGGCCTCACACGTGCTAAGCAACCACTCTAGCCCTGAACTACATTCGTAGCCCAAGGCACATTTTTTTTTTTAACCTTTGGTAACTAGTGATTTCTGAATTATATAGCTCATCACAGTGAGTGAGGCAAATTTAAGTACTATAACACGAGGGATTTTAGTTCAATTTCACTATAACCTCAATTTTACTACCATAAGTCAACTTCGTCATCAGAGAGTTCTATATTGTGCTTGACGGGGAGATTCATCTGCCTTCACTCTGTGTATGCGGTCAGTGCATGAGCAGCAAGGCACTAATACGTCTTTATTTAAGCCAAACCTTGGATTCAGTCCCAAATGACATAATCTTCCCTAAGCTGGGAAATCTAGTCTAGACCACAGAATGTTATTTGCACACACCTGTTTAGAGGATTGTAGTCAAAGAGTAGTTAACAGCATTTCATTGTCATCCTGGGGGAACAAAATAAGTCACACTTGGCAGGATCTGGATGTAGGCCTATAGCTACTTGACATTTTTATGTAATCAATTAGAATATTTGAGAGAGTAGTTGCACAGGATCTGTTCTTTAGGTAAAACGGAAGCACTGTTTTTTGTACAGTACTTCTTTCTGTGCCTAGTCATGCTTGGGAAGGATTAGATGGAGAAATTAAGCCAAATATCACAACCCTGGTTTGTAATAGAAGTCTTTCCAAGGAGCTGGTCATAAAGGAGAAAGTGGAAGATGCTGGAGAAAGAACTGACCCTGTGATTTGATCAAGTTTATTCATTTGTTGATTCTTTGATTGATTTTTTCATTCTCACTGCATACGTCAGGTATCCTAAGTGTCTCCTAGGTTCCAGGTTTCCTGGTAGCACTTTGGGTAAAGCAATTAATGATATGTACTTCTTTACTATGTTGACATGGTAAGGCTGAGCAAGGACTCTGAAGAATAGGGATTAGGGATCAGGAGAGTGGTGCTTCTTCTATCCAAGGTGGGAGCTGAGAGAAAGGCTCAACAGTAATTTGTTCTTACCCTTACTATGTGAACTGACAGAGTGCTGTAGACATATCTCACAGAGACAAGGAAGTAAAGAGGTAAAGAGTTAGGACTAAGCTTGAAAAATTCAGAGTCACCCACTGATGGCAATAAACGAAAACTCTAGGGGTGCATCCTGGCAAGATGGTTAAGCAGTAGACAGGTATGAATCTTAGTGGCATAGGGTGCTATGGAAGCTTGGTAGAGGATGAGGGAAAAACTAGAGAAAAAAGAAGACCATTGTAAAAAGCAGTGTTAACCTAGGGACCCAGTGAGGACAGTGTTAGAAATATACCTGTCACTTTCTTGTTCAAGGTATTCATTCAGGGAGTGAGACTGTTAGGTAGATTGCAACTAACTGGACACAGAAAATGATCTGGATCCACTGCAGTGAAAGTCTTGATACTGTGGCAGAACCAGAAAGGGCTCGAGCAGTTAATAAATTATCTGCTGAGTGCTTTTCTGCACACTGTGGGAATTTTAAGACATCGGGGAGCATGTCCTGAGAAGAACATTTAAATAAATTTATGCTATGGAAGATAGGATCCTGTAAGATAAAAAGAATATAAGTGAATTAATTTAGAGGAGGGCTAAGGAGCAAATTGTGTAAGTTGTTGAGCAGATGTCCAGTAACTAAATATTAAACTTCCAAGTGTGGGGAACCAGAGCAGGGGAAGAGGTTTTTGGTTGTAGCCTGACACTGATACTGAATCCTGGGAAATCAAGTTACATTAAATTTTTCAGATGAGATCGGACACATTCAGGGTGTTATAGCCATAACTAGTTATATTAAACTTTTAAAACCTCACTAGGCCTCATCACTTCATTTGTAAAATAGAAAGATTTGGCAAGTGATCACCAAAGTGATAACCACAAAAACCATGATGACTTATGATATTAATTATTTTTAATCTGTTGAAATACATAGAAACCTGAATCTGATGGGTGTGAATGAAAATCTAATGCAGTAATTTAAAACTTTAGTATGAGTTCTGTGCTTAAGAGAGCTCTGTTTATTGACATGAAAATATTAAAAAATAGTGAGGGTTGTTTAAAGGTTGTTTAAAGGTGAGGTTAAGCATTTCGGTTAAAATTTGCTTGTCATCTCTGAAACAGGACATTGTTTTTACTGAGGTTCACTTCAGATGCTTTGAAATTGTTTCTCTTGATTTCAGCAGCAAAGGGTGATGAGGCCTTCCTGCGTAGGGAGGGTTTTCCCAACACCTTTGCTGTGTTGGCCCTCAGGGGATTTTAGATAACACACAATCCTGAGCTGGCCCTCTAACTTTGGCCCCCTCTCCCTGCCAGAGTGTGCCGCAGATTGGATGAAAATGTGTCCGCAGAGATTAGATATTCTACTAACCACAGTGCATTTTTGTGCTCTGAAAGCTATCTTGCGAATCAGCCCGGTACCCCTGGTTTATCCCGAGCAGAATACAGATAGATAACATCCTTGCAATTTGACCCTGACCTTTGTCAACCTTTGTTAAGGCTTCATCTGAAGTCAGGCCTGATGTTTGTAAACAGGATGTAATTAAGGCTGGGAACTGACAGGGTCTGACATTAAGACAATGCAGAGTTGGCAGGGAATGGTCTGGGAGATGTCAGTTTCCATTGTGTTCTAAGTGCCTTCATAATAATTAGTGTCCTCTGTCTGAAGGAAGTCCACTCAACTTGGATTAATCTGTCACAGCATGGAGGCCATCCACGGGAGGGCAAGTGTTTCCTCTGATAAACCTTAGAACAAGTATGAGAAAAAAGCAAAAAGCTTAAAAGAAAACTGTGAAAGTCAAGACTGCTGGTGACAGGTGCTGCCTGAAAATTAGAAACGGGAAACAGAAAAAAAGAAAAGCTCCTCCCATCGCCGGTTACCAAGGGAATGCGGGAGTTCGCAGTGATCTGAACTGCGTACAGTGATCTCAGCCGGGTGGTCTGGACGCCACGTGTAGATACAGGAAGACAAGTGTTCAGAAAAGCCCAGGCGTGAGCACACTGGCTTTGGCCTTTAGCTGGCACCACACGCGTATCAGAGGGAGTGCATGCCCTATAAAAGGTTTGGGTTTAACAGGTAATTGAGTCAAAGAGATTGAACCTACTCTCTGTTATCTGAAACATTTATTGATCGTCTTCTGGTAGTTTGTGTGGTACAAACTGAGTGAAGAGATGTTAAAACTAAAAGGCAAATGGGCCCAAAGCCTACAGGCTGCCGTCAGTAGCCTTTTGGGTCTGCTTCGACTGTTCCTGAATCTCCGAATTAGTCGTAGACTGGTGGGACTCAGATACTGTCTGTCAAATTTCTTAATGGCATTGTTCACAGCAGGGGAACAGCGCAAGCGGAGGCAACCACAATATTCCCCAGAAGAACAGATAAAATGTGGTGTAAACATATACTATTACACAGTCTGAAAAAGGAATTTTTGACCTTAAAATATTATCTTAAGTGAAATAAGCCAAATACAAAAGGGTGCATTATATGTGATATCACTTAATGCTGTACTGAGAATAGGCAAATCCATGGAGACAGGAAGTAGGGGAGTGGTTATGGAGGCTGGGAGCTGGGGGAGCTGGAGAGGTAGTTAACACTGAGTATGGAATTTCAGTTGGCATGCTAAAAAAGTTCTGGAGATGGATAGTACAACTATGTGAATGTACTTCTCTTGTCTATATTGTACCCTTAAAGATGGTTAAAATGGTAGATTTGATCTTGTGTGTATATTATCACAATTAAGAAAAAACTGTAAGGGCTGAGGATGTAGCTCAGTGGCACTGTGCCTGCTGGGCAAGCACAAGGTCTTGAATTTGATCTCTGGTACTGCCAAAACAAAACAAAACCAAATCATAGGAAAACAAAAATCTTAGGAAAATAGACTCTTCAAACTGGATTGGTCTCCCGGGCTTTTCTAGTCATCACACCAACTTTCAGGGAAGGTAAAGCCTTGGGACATAGTAATGGCAGTTCTTACTTATATTTATCTGGGCTTGGAATTTAGTGCCTGATTCTAGACTAGGTTGGTACTTACTTTGCAATTCTTTAAGGCCTATATTTGCATAACACTCTTGTGCTCTTCTAACTCTGTAACTTAATATTTACCTGAATGAACACAGACAGGATGACTATGGGTTTAAGTTTGTTTTGTAACTAAAAATAAGACTAACATCCTTCCCCTAGGCATAGAATTTTCCATCAAGTTCAGTAATCCTCTGAAAGCTTCCTGATTATCAGTGAGAAATAAAAGAAACCATGCAATAGCTCTCAGTAGAAGAATGACTATGAAAAAAATATTATATCAAAGAAACTTTGAAGCGGGCTTTAGGAAGTACTTGTTTAAAGAGAAAAGATGAGTTAGTTATTTCTTAGTTCCATGTCTTCTTAAATTAGAAGATACTACTACTCATATTATTTCTCCCTTTTACCCAAAACACTGTCACCAAGCTTATTTACAAAATTGACAGGCTAAATAAGAGGAATTTGTAACAGTGTAAGAGTGTGTGTGAGTATGTCTATGTACTTTTCCTTTGTTCATTAATGTACTGAGGTAACTTTTTAAGAGCTTAAACTTCAGAATGTAATTCTCTATCCTTTTCTCCCCATTTTTTTCCATTTGCTATATTTTAATTAAAGGAATTCACTAGCAAATCACCATTATGTCCTTCACCAATTAACTGTGCCCTACCCTACCCCATGCTGAATTTTACAGTGAAGTAAGTAATGACATGCTCATTGATGAATTGTAGCTCTGAGAGACAATGGATGCACAATAATTCTGGGATTACATTCTCTAGGTCCTCTTGCCACATGTTACAGTACATAAAAGGCTACATAGGGAGAGATTCTTCCTGAGTTAACTTTTGTATATTAGCAACATCCAACATTTTTATCATTTATTGAACAACTTTAATATTAAAACTTATCATTATGTTTAGTTTTTGAAAAAATCTCTTTAAAAGAGTTCACTTCTCTAGGGATTAAACTTAGATTCTAATTAAGAGACTAAATGTTTTTCCCATGGCTATTTATTAATCAATAGCAAAATTGAGATTTAAACTTAGATTGCTCCCTACTCTTTCCTCGGTGGTAGGCCATTTATTCTTGGATAAAAATGAAAGGGAGGGGACTTATTTTGCCTTTACTACTCTTTCTGTCTGAAAGCATAGGCCTTGATAAAAGACAGTTAATTTAAGTCTCAATTGATAAATTCTTTACTAGGAGGGAGAGCTATGTGTTAAATAGGTAGTCATAGAGGTGGTATGTAGAAGTACCAGCCTCCATCAGTCTGATGTCAACAGCATTTTCAAAGAAAAGATAAGAATAAGCAAATTAAGCTAACAATAGGTTGATTTTTCATTGCCTCCAAAGTTACTCACTTGCATCCATATGGTTTGTAGGTTGCTCTAGAAAACTATCATTCTTCCAAAGAGAAAGTGGGTGTCAAGGGGATAGGTCACTTTAGCGGCTCGATCGGAGTTGAAGTGATAAGCACAGGAAGACAAGGGTTAACATGTACTCAGTGTGAGGGAAGATAGTTGACGAAGGTTGTTTTTTTCTTAATTGCCAACACTGCATCTGGGACAAATTCTGAACATTATTTGGACAATCTAGGGATATGTGTTTCTCACGTTGGTGAGGGAGAGGACATTTCTTCTGAGACTTAAATAGAGCTGAAA
>PVIR01046447.1:0-10254 GCA_004026965.1 Petromus typicus
TTTTTTTTTTTTGAGACAGGGTCTCGCTTTGGAGTTCAGGCTGGCCCTGAGCTCAGCCTCCAACTCACATCACAGCAATCCTCCTGCTTCTGCCTCCCGAGTGCTGGGATGACAGGCGTGAGCCACCACGCCTGGCACTGTGGTATGTGGTACTGATTGCTGCTGGGGTGAGTCTCCACACCCAGTATTGTTATGTGGTAACCGGGGATCAAACCCAGGTCCTTGTGCTTGCAAGACAGGCGCCGGAACCACTGGGCCAAATCCCCGGCCCCGAAGACTGCTGCAAATTTGAGGCCAGCATGGTCTATACAGTGAGTTCAAGGCCAAAAACTACATAGTGAGGCCAAAAACAAAGCAAAGCAGAGCTCCAGTGCTTGTGAGTGGTTTTGTACAAGATCAAGTGGCTGCTCATCTCCCAGAAGTTGCAGTTTCTTATCACTATCAGTGGGGAAGCAGAGTTCACTCCATGATGCAAGCACGTGCCTTTGTCATGGGGTGTAGCGATGGCTGTTCCTATAGCTTGTCCCAGCACATGCACAGCCAGGACTTCCCCCTTCTCAGCCCAAGGTGTGACCTAATGATTCTTCAAAAAAAGAGAAAGAACCTTTGTCCACCTCATCACTTAGATCCCAAGTGATTCCGTCCCTGATTCCTGACACAAAGGTTTGATTATCCAGGCCAGATGTGTGACTTCAGGTACCTTCGCTTCTCTTAAACCAATTTTCAAAGCCTTTCACTGTGAGGTCAGCAAGGCATTACATAAAGGATATATTTTATAGTGGTTTCCAGTGCTTTTTCCTGCTATACAGGACTCTGGCTCATCAATCTCAGCTAGGAGTCTTGCTTTCAGAGGCTAAAGGCTCTTTACAGGTTGCTGACGATACAGGAAGTGTGCTTTTAGGTACATTCTTTTCTTTTCTTCAAACCAAGGGTTACATAACTTGCAGGCCTGAGGCCAAATAAAAATGCATGGGGCCTGGGATTTAGTTCAAGTGGTACTGTGCCTATGTTGGAAGCACAAGGGCCCAGGTTCAATCCCCCTTACCGCCAAAAAACAGAAAATGCACGATTCCCCATTGAGAAAGGTTAAGAATTTCAAGGAGGTGACAGCAGAGCATGGGGATTCTGCTGTAGCTTGGATCAGGGGTGTCCCGAGGTCCCCAGCCTGGGAACTGCTGTGAAGCATTGGAACCTTAGGAGACGGAGCCTGGTGGGAGGAAGGGAAGTCACTGGGGAGTGCCCTGGAAGGAGTACTGAAGCTCCAGCCCTTTCCTCTTTGTACTTCCTGGACACTGAGGTAAATAGGTCTCCTGCCACCATGTTCTGTACTGTCACAGGCCCAAAGCAACAGAGCTAAGTGACCCCAGCTGAAGCCTCGGAAACAGTGAACCAAGACAAACCCTCCTCCTTTATGTTAGGTATTTTGTCTCAGCAGTGGAAGCAGATGTGTGGCCTCGCCCCCAGAGAAACAGTCCACCTACCTGGAGCTTCCAGGGAGTGATGGTGTAGGTGCAGACGAGTATAGCTGGGAACCGCTGCTCAGGTGTCAGCTCCTCAGCCATCTTGGAAGGTAGCCTCGGACCAGCACCCCTGAGGCAAAGACAACCCAGCAGAGCCCCATGTGCACATTCAGGGGTGCCAGGTCCAGAGGTGCCACAGGAAAGCCACCCCAGCCTTAACGAGTCTGCGTTAGCGCTTAGGGGGCAGATGACACCCAGGGGCCAGCATCTCCTTCCGGTCCCAATTAGTGGAGCTACCTCCCTGCGTTCTTTAGGAGGACTGTGGCTATGGGACTTGGCAGGGTAACTATAGTGCAGAAGTGCACCTTCTGGGTTGGATGGAGGCTCGGTTGCCTGCTTGGACCACCTGCTGGAAAATATAGGGTCAGGGAGAAGGTAGACAGAGCCATGGCCCCAGGCAGCCAGAGGTCGTAGTACTAGTTCTCGGCTATTTCCCTTCCTCTAAAACAGGAAAATGAGAGGGAGCAGGAAAAAGGCTCAGTAGAAGAAAACTGACCTCTACTTTTCTTAGAAGATTTTACCATTAGGCTAGAAGCCTGGCACAGCCCATTTCACAGATGAGCAAACTGAGAACAGGGGTAAGAGCTCTAGCTGGATAGCAGCCAGACAGCACTGCCAGAGATAGGCTTCCTCCACCTTAACCCCACCAGCTTGGCACAAAAGGTGGCTTCCAGGACAGTAGGCACAAACTTTCAGTTACACGATGGGTCATCTCCAGGGCGACAGCTGCAGTCCAGGTGGTAAGCATTACACACATGTGTACACACGTTCATCAGGTCCTCGTGTTGTGCACATTACGGTCTCCATTTGCCCAGGAAATCCTTTAAAAGGCAGCTTCTGTAGGACAGTTCTGTTATGGGCTACCCACATGTGTCACCCTGACAGCACTCCCCCACAGGGAAAGACCCACGGACGGCCGCAGCAGCCCGAAGGTGCTCCCACCTGTTAGGAGGGACTGGGGCTTCAGGGAGGCAGTGGCTTCAAGTACAGTCAAGCGGGGGGCCCAAAATCAGTAATCAAGATAAACATTGTCATGAAATCCTTTCTAAAACAAAAAACGAAAGAATGCAAAAGAGGTCCTGCCAACTTAACCACGGGTGGGATGCACAGCCTCCCTCAATTTACCTCATCCTGTGCCTGGCCAACTGCAGGTCACACCTGTTTACAAGAACAAGGTGAATTCTCCGAGGACACACAGACATATAGCGAGAAGGAGCCCTGAGCCATGGGGCCAGGGTTTACTGATTTTGTTAAGATACTGCATTAAAAATTATTGCTCCTGGGCTGGGGATTTAGCTCAGTGGTTCTGGCGCCTGTCTTACAAGCGCAAGGACCAGGGTTCGATCCCTGGTGACCACATACAATACTGGGTGTGGAGACTCACGCCCAGCAGCAACCAGCACCACATACCACAGTGCCGGGCGTGGTGGCTCACGCCTGTAATCCCAGCCCTTGGGAGGCAGAGGCAGGAGGATTGCTGTGATGTGAGTTGGAGGCTGAGCTCAGGGCCAGCCTGAACCACAAAGCGAGACCCTGTCTCAAAAAAAAAAAAAATTATTGCTCCTCAGCCGAGTGCGGTGACGCATGCGTTTAGCACTCTGGGAGGCTGAGGCAGGAGGACTGCAAGAGTGAACCCAGTCTGGACAACTGAAGTGAGAGTGTGTCTCAAAATACAAAATACAAAGAGCTGGGGAAGTAGCTCAGGGCAAAGGTCCTGGACTCGGCCCCTAACACCCGCACCTTTCCCAGCTTTAAAGAGACTGAGGAGGCCAGTGCAGGTGAGGTTCATGGACTCTAATGCTACCTTGTCGTGATGGCCACAGGAATCAAATCTCATCCTGTTTACTGAAGAAATTAAAGTTAAGTAAAGAGGAAAATGCTTTTTCTGGAGTAGCTGGAGGGGAGCAGGGAAACCTCAGCAAAGGGACAAGCGGACGTGGCTGCAACTTCTGCCTTCTGAGGACTGCACAGCCAGGCTGAGTAGAGAGAGAAGTCCTGGTTTTTCTCAGTACCTGCCCAGAACTTACCTGCCTACTGCACAAAGCTGCACTATCCCCAGGAGGCCCAAGAAATTCAGTATTTGCCACATCCCTCCATTGCCTGTGCAGCGGCCTGACCTGCTGCTCATACTCAGTAAGCTGTGGCCCTGCAGAGCCCGCCCTGCTTGTGTGTGTGTGTATGTGTGTGTGTGACTCGGTGAATGAACACAGGGACTTTCCACTGATGTATTTCGACACCCTTTTGAGACAGGATTGCCCTAAGTTGCCCAGGCTGGGCTTGAATTTTCTTTTTTTACAACACCAGTGATTGAACTCATGACCTTGCACGTGTAAGGCAAGCAGCAGCAGCAGCACTGAGCGAAATCCTCAGCCCGATGCACTTGAATTTTGTATTCTCCTGCCTCAGCCTCATAGAAAGCTGAGATTACAGGCATGTACAGCGTGCTCAGTTAAACATAGAGGTCTCTTGGCGCAGTGACACCCTGCCTTTCCCCATTGTCTACAGCTACGTCCGTTAGGGTGGCAGAGTGGAGAAAATGGGCTGCAATAGCAGAGGTAAACAGCCAAATGGTCTCCAAGGGGAAGGGGCCAGAAATCCCCAAGTATTGACCAGTTGGTTCTTTTCCAGAAAAGTGTGCCACGCTCTGGCCCAGGTGAAGTCAGAGAGCAAACACATTCATTTGTCTGCTCCTCTTTCCCTTGGACTCCACAAGGAAGGCCGGAGTCATGTCCGCAGCCCTTTACTATGAAAGCTGTTTCCCAGATTACGTCCACAACCGTCTAGAAGTCTCACCTCAGCAGTGTAGCCAGTTCATCCCCAGCTCCTGCACTATTTATTTAAGGCCATCAACTGCAACCTTGTCATTTTTAAGCTACTTCTACTTCTGAAAGTTTCCTAGTGCTGGGGTTCCTTTAGAGCTCTTTTTTTTTTTTTTCCTTCTAAACTTTAAAATTCTAGCCAGCCTGTGGTATCAGGAAATGAAACCAGGGCCTCATGCATGTTGGCCAAGCGCTCTATTGCTAAGTTACTCCTCAGCCCTCTTTAAAAGTTTAGCAACAGGGGCCGGGGAGTTAGCTCAGTGGTTCCAGCGCCTGTCTTGCAAGCGCAAGGGCCCGGGTTCGATTCCCCGGTAACTACATAACAATATTGGGTGTGGAGACCCACACCCAGCAGCAACCAGTACCACATACCACAGTGCCGGGCGTGGTGGCTCACGCCTGTAATCCCAGCACTCAGGAGGCAGAGACAGGAGGATTGTGATGTGAGTTTGAGGCTGAGCTCAGGGCCAGCCTGAACCACAAAGCGAGACCCTGTCTCCAAAAACCTAAAAAAAAAAAAAAAAAAAAAGTTTAGCAACAGGATTTTGTTAAGTAGCCCAGGCTGACTTTGAACTCATGATCTTTATACCTTAGCTTCCTGTGTAGCTGGGATCGTAAGAATGTGCCATCACACCCAACAGCCTCATTCTCTTCAACCACAATCTTTTTTTTTTTTTTTTTTTAATAAATCCCACTTAAGTCTGTGCCAGAAAGTCCAGGCTCTTTTAGTGTGTTCTGTGAGCCACTCTTACCAGCTCTGATCCAAATGCCGCAAGGGGAGGTGTGTGGTTCTGATCTGCCATCAGCTCTCTGTAACATTTTATGGAAGAAAGGAATGCTCTTTTCTTGTATCTCTGGTTGTCTTTGTGCTAAAGCCACAGAGCCGAGTGGTTACATCAGAGATGTCACAGCCCACAGTACCTAAAATATTTACTACCTGGCCCCAAACTTTCTGCTCATCTCTGCTCTACCTGCAATTCAGACTTGCTAAGGATACTAAGTTATATCTGAGGTCCTTGAAGTCTACCGAGCTAGTAACAAAACTCTAGAAAAGGGTGGTATCTTTGCTATTTATCTGAGGGTTCTAATTCCAGATGTGCAGGAGACGTACGGTTCCCACTGGAAAGGTCAACAGTCTTGTGTTTCTAGACACACCGATGAGATTCATGACAACAGCAGAGAGGCGGTAACAGAATCCGTACAAAAGCCTTAGCCTTCTGTGACACAGCGCTTTTCGGGTCAAAGACAATAGCTCCAAAGCAAAGTGATGATGAACTCACCGTGGGTATCTGAACCGTCTAAATCTTTCTTCTTCCGGGGTGTCGCTGTGCACAGTCACCTGCCTACTGCAGAACCTGGATCTCACCGGGTTTATTCCAACTGCTCTCACAAAATACCCTTTGGACCTTCGCTATGTCACAAAACACTCCCCGATATTCAATCCAAACGTCCTTCCTCCTAGGTTTACCAAGAACAATATCGAGTCCACTTCAAAAGCAAAACTGTTCAACTTAACAAAGGCACACAAGAATTTATATTAAAGAGTTTAAAGAAAAGATGCCAAAATAGAACAAACAAAGCAACCCTGAGTAAATGATACCCCCACTGGAAACCTGTAGCTTCCTAAACTTTAGTTCAAGTAAAAGGTCGGTGTATGAGGAGGTTAGATTTCCAAGTGCGTGTTATTCAGCACACACTAAATGCTTTTTCTCCTGTTTCATACATCCACGCCCCACACCCTGTCCCGGGAGCTCAATGGGGCAGTAGACTTTTCTTCTCTAGATACAAGCAAACATGTTTCCAATTCTACAGCGCAGGCACACACACACACACCCCGCGCGTGCACACACATGCTGGGCCAGCGTTACCTTGATCTTTGGCGCCACCTCCAGGTCAGAATGCATTTCACTTCACCGCAGGACTGAGGGAGAACACCCAAGTGCAGGTACCATGTTACCGTGGAAGGGTGGGGGCAGGGCACAGAGAACCCCCTATCCTGACCTGTCTACAGAGGAACGCCCATTGGTCTGCGGATGAATTTGCCCTTTTATTACAAAACATAAAAGAAAACACACAAATGTATCACTGGTAACCACCGTCCAGGTTAAGAAATAGGACTTTTTAGTCACTGCAGACCCTCTGCATGCCCCCTCTGCTTAACCCTTCCACAATCACAGCAGTGCAGCTTGAGATGTTTGTGTTATCCAAGTAGTTTAACAATGCCATCGGAGATAGTCAGTTTAAGAGCTGGCATCTGTCATGAAGAGGCTCTCTACTGGACAGATCCATGCTCAGTGAATCCTATATTTCAATGGCAGGGCAACTACCCCAGGTCATTATTTTTTGGTTTTTTTTGAGACAAGGTCTCACTTTTGTAGTTCAGGCTGGTCCTGAACCTATCCTCAAACTCAGCAATCCTCCTGTCTCTGCCTCCTGCATGCTGGGATTACAGGCGTGAGCCAACACGCCAGGCTCAGTGGTATGTGGTACTGACTGCTGGTAGGTGTGAGTCTCCACACCCGGGATTGTAGTATGTGGTTACCAGGGATTAAATCCAGTACTTTGTGCTTGCAAGGCAGATGCTGGAACCACTGAGCTAAATTCCAACTGATCGGCCCCTAGCCCAGGTCATTCTTGTAAGGAAGACAGAGCTATGGAAAGGGGCTCCGCAGTGTCACTTTGGCTTTTGTGCTCACACCATGGTCATGGAGGTTGGGCCAGACATGATGGCCAAAGTCCACCATGACAGCTCGCTGTGGCGCCCCGTCTGAGAGCCCTCGCTGGCCACACTAGAGGTCATGGCTAGGCTCCAGTGGTGCCTCGAGCTGCCCCACAGAGACCAGGGGCCCAAGCTGTGCCGGGGCGCTGCCTTCAGGAGGGAATGTGACCAAGTTCGAGATACTATTGTCACTCTGGTCACTGTGCTGCTTCCGGTGGCATCTCAGAGAGTCGTCCCTGACAAAGGAGGCGCCACAGGTCTCACAGTGGAAGGCCCTCGGGGTCACTATCTTGGCCATGTGGTGGGAGCCACTCTCCCTGGGTGCCTCCTTGCCCTGTGGGGCCCTGTTCTCCGTCTTGGCCTCGTCCCTGTGCACCTTGTCAATGTGTTTAGCCAGACTGCTGGGCCGCTTGGTGTCAAAGCTGCAGAAGTCGCACTTGAAGGGACGGTCCTTGCAGTGGACCCGGCTGTGAACACGCAGGGCGGCCACGCTGGAGCAGGAGTAGCTGCACTCGGGACACTTCTCAGGGTGGTCGGCCTGGTGCAGCCGGCTGTGCTCCAGAAGGTCGGCCCGGTCCCGGCCCTGGAAGGCGCAGTGGAGACACTTGAACGTGTGCTTGATGCGGATGTGCGACTTCAGGTTGGCTTTCATGGTGCAGCGGACGTCACAGAACTCGCACTTGAAAGGCTTCTCCCCCGAGTGTACAATCATGTGTCTTTTCAAGTCCGAGCTGATTTTGAACTTGGCGCTACAGAGCCAGCACTGGAAGGGGGTGTCTCCTAACAAAAGGAAGGTGGGTTTCCATTAGTGCAGGTGGCAAAATGGAACTCTCAAAACATGCATTAGTCAGCACGCCAGGCTACGACAAGATGAGTGGGCCTTGTGAGGTCTGTCTATTTGAAATTTCTTGAGGGGCCAGGGATTTAGCTCAGTGGTTCCAGTGCCTGTGTTGCAAGTGCAAGGACCGGGGTTTGATCCCCGGTAAACCACATACAATACTGGGCGTGGAGACTCACGCCCAGCAGCGATCAGTACCACATACCACAGTGCCAGGCGTGGTGGCTCATGCCTGTAATCCCAGTACTCGGGAGGCAGAGGCAGGAGGATTGCTGTGATGTGAGTTGGAGGCTGAGCTCAGGGCCAGCCTGAACTCCAAAGCAAGGCCCTGTCTCAAAAAAAAAAAAAAAAGGAAATTTCTTGATAATAACAACGCTTAGCGTGTGTATTAACTCCATCTGCCCAAGGATGCAGGAGTTCAGCGACCCTCACTTTACAAATGGAGCAACTGAGGATCAGAGATCTGAACTCACATTGCATGGTCCCCCTAAGTGAACATTCTTCTTTTTTTGAGGCAGGGTCTTGCTTTGTAGTTCAGGCTGATCCTGAGCTCAGCCTCAAAGTCACATTCCAGCAATCCTCCTGCCTCTGCCTCCCGAGTGTTGGAATTACAGGAGTGAGCAATCACAGAGCCCGGCACTGTAGTATATAGTACTGATTGCTGCTGGGGTGAATCTCCACGCCCAGTATTGTATGTGGTTACCGGGGGATCAAACCCAGGTCCTTGTACTTGCAAGACAAGCGCCAGAACCACTGAGCTAAATCCCTGGCCCTGAGTCAATATTCTTGAGGACACTTGAGTTTCAAAGACAAACTCTCATAATTGACTTCCCAAATTCAATGCAGGAGAGGTGAGAAGCTACACACAAGTTCTCCAAATACAGTTTAAACTTATGAACATACATACTATAGCATTTATGCTGCATTACATCACTTGTTTGGCTCATCTTATTAAAGCTTTTTAGCTTTATCACCTACAGATTGTCCATAAAATAAACTCAAGAGCAGCAGAAGTAGAGGCAAAAATAAAAAAAAAAAAACCATCACTTCGTCTCTAGAGCCCTTTCACTGCAGCCATTGCTAAATATTTTGAAGCATTTTTTTTTTTTAACCTTAATTATCGTTAGTGGGCTATAAGCAGGTCTAAAAGTCTTGCTTGTCTGACAGGGCCAGCTATTCCCAGCATGCTCATGCTTGTGATTTCTGCTCTTCTATGGTTATTTTTCTTTTTCTCTCTCTTTTATTTTGTGGTACTAGATATTGAACGCAGGACCTTGTACACTGGCAGGCTGGCCTTGAACTTGAGATCCTCCTGTCTCGGCCACCCATGTAGCTGGGATTAGAGGAATGTGCTGGTATATCTGGCCTCGTGTTACCTTCTGAACTGAGCAATACATTAGATAGAATTCTATACCCAGACAAACAAGGCTGAAATAGTTTCCCCACTTCAAGGGCCCTGTTCCACTGCCTCTAGGAACCAACAGTCACAAGATATCTTTCTCAGTACACAGCATCCCTTTAGCTTACTTCATCCTAGTTGGTATTTTTTGAGCACACTGTGGATGAATTCTTTCTAGCACCTCAGAATTGTGAAAATTGATTTTCTCATGCCTGTTTCTTTCATTTTAGGCCTAATACGAAGCCAAAGTTTCACTTTCTTATTCTTAGTTCTTGAAAAATAATTTTTTTGGTAATCTCTGGGAAATTTTATTAATTATACAGTTATCAGCCAGTTTGAATTTGTGCCTCTGTTTTGTATGTTCTATATCTTTTTTTTTTTTTAGGTTTGAGACAGGGTCTCGCTTTTGTAGTTCAGGCTGGCCCTGAGCTCAGCCTCAAACTCACATCACAGCAATCCTCCTGCCTCTGCCTCCCGAGTGCTGGGATTACAGGCGTGAGCCACCATGTCTGGCACTGTGGTATGTCGTGCTAATTGCTACTGGGCGTGAGTCTCCACACCCAGTATTGTACGTGGTCACCGAGGATCAAACTCCGGTCCTTGCACTTGCAAGACAGGTGCCGGAACCACTGAGCTAAATCCCTGGGCCAGTATGTTCTATATCTTTATAGATCTATTTTCTGTAGTACCAGAAATCGAACTCTGGACCTTGCGGTTATGAGGCAGATGCAGTGCCACTGAGCTAACTCCCCAGCTCTGGATCTATCTGCATGCAACATTTCTGCCAGAGATGGACACCAACTAGAATGCAAAAGTTTTGTCTACGGTTTATATACTTGCATTTCCGGAACTCATTATTTGTTAGAGTTGGTACATTTCATGCCACACACTTCCTGCTAATGGCTCACAACCCTTGTTTGGCCATATTAAGAGAAGGAGACAGGTTTAAAGATGAGACA
>PVIR01046448.1:0-10241 GCA_004026965.1 Petromus typicus
TAATAAAATAGAAAACTAATATTCAGGGCAATGAGTGACATGAATTTCCTACATTGTGCTTCAGGGAATTGCTTTCTTAATAGCTATCTTCCCTTACAGAGCTCCTAAGATTCATATTTTTTAAAGATTTGCCTGACATTCGTGTACTCCTTTTTAGGGCCATCCAAAAAAAGGCTATGTATCAGTTACATGACTATTGTCTCATAACCACCAAATGAGTTTGAAAGGAAAATATTTGTTTGCTGTGGCTGGCTACATAATTTGTTTCACATTTTTCAGATGCCAGCAGTTGCTTAGCATGAAGTGCTCCACTGCCCATTTCCAGAATGTATTGTACATTTTCTCATGTGGCCAAGACACAAGGTAGACACCAATTGGCAGTACTTGCTCACACTTCCCCATGTGTTTCTGTTGCGCCTGCATGTGCCCCACGTTTCCCAGAAACCTTAGGGAATGGAAATGAAATTCCTCTTCTAGGATTCCTGCTCTTTCTACATCTCAAAATCCAGTGCTGGAAATGTACTGTGCATATAGGAGTCACTAAAGACAATTTCAGAAAAGATGCACAAATAGTTTACCATTCATGGAAAGAATGTGAGGATATATAAATACATGACTGCATATATTGTGCAACATCCTCCAAGCTGGAGGACCTAGCTATAGAACTGTCTTTTTAATTGGTTTTCCAAGGGACACGGTATTTTTCTGCTTACCCATCCATACCTTCGCCCTTACTCCAGTAGGGATAACATTCCATTTTTCATTTATTCACTCAGCGAGAATATATTCACATACACCCAAGTAGGTGCTGATCTTACCAAGATGAATAATGTATAGCCCCTGCTCACTAAGAAATGGCAACCCAGCTGGGGGAAGCAGCTGTGTACTGAGTGAGATTAAAGCCCATAATAATGAGAATGCATAAGATGTTCTGAGTTTGCATAGGATCAGTTCTTTGGCCAGCCTTGGTTGAAGAGAGTTGGGAGAGTCTTTCCCAAGGAAGGAATCCCTGAGCTGGGTCCTGAAGGCCAACTAGTCCCCTTATCTGTGAAGAACAGACTGTCGTATTGAATTAAAGAAGATTCAGAATTCTGATCTTGACCTTATTTCTACCTGATTCCAAACTATAGATGCATTGTGCCAGACAGACAAAATCGCACATGAAATAATGCTGTGTAATTTTCAACTGCCTATGTATGGTAACACATAGGTACAAGCCTTGGGTGCCTTTGAGGTAGGAGGTGGAAAGAAAGATGGATTTTGGTGAAGGAGGAGTGTTGTGTTTGAGGTCAGAAGTGATAAGAGACTGATTTGCTTGCCAAAGGTGGAAAATAAGAACTGAAGTGATCCATTTATTCAGATGGAGGCTTAGAAAACTCATGGTTTAGGACATTACTTTGTTTTAGATAGTAATTGGGAACCATCTCTAGATTGTAAAAACATTAGTGATGTGGACAAGACTGTGTCTCAGGAATTATTCCTGTTTGGTTATAATTTGCTGATTGTTTCCCTGCTTCTCTAGTTCCTAGGTTTTTCTATATCCTAAATATAAGTATTTCTAAAGTAATGTCCCATGATCTACTTTTTTCTCCCACAATACTGTCTTCCAAACTGGGCTTCCAGGTACCAGCACAGGCTGGTCTTGATCAACCTACAATCTTGATCCAGAATAAAATTGAAACCAAGTCTGGAGTACAGAAGGGCTGGCTAGAATGCAAGCTGAAGAAATGAATTTGTAAGAAAAGAGAACACCGGGATACAGAATTTAGGCAAAAAAGAATGAATATGAATGAAGAAACATGTTCTTCTTTTTGTTGGGAGGAGCATATTTTTTTCCTTAAGTGCTTATTATTTGCAACGGCTGTCCTCAGAGTGCTCAGAGACAGTATGACCAGAGAATTTTATGTACTGAATTTGAGGTAGCCTGGGGTAGAACTTTAAGAAAGTGATTGTTAGATAAAAATTCCCTGGCACAGTGCTCTCCACAAATAAATGATAAAGGAAAAAGCAAATAAAAGATGGACTGTGGTGGGATTGTGGAATTTGTAGTCTATTCTGATATTACTTTGGAAAAGTAACTTGTAAAAATCATCATGAATGTTTGTTATATTGAAGTTGAAATAGTTCCGGTTGTGGGCAAATCGTATTTGAATGATTATTTGACCTAGACATCTTGAAAACAGTACTAAGACTTATTGTTAAAGAATGAAAATTTTTATGAAATACTGTTGATGGGTATTTTATTTTGTAGGGAAAAGCCAATATTTTACTTTATATTTTGTTAAAAGAGTTTTAAAAATTCTTTCCTAGACCCATTTTACTGCTTGTAATTTTGTGTGTGGTACTTTTTGTTACTATAATTTTTTTGTGTTTTAGTTCTTTCTGGAAAATATTTGAAAGTCAAGTTGGAATAAGGCAGAGTTTGTACCAATTTGATTATTAAGTTATATATGTTTTTATAGCTGTTCCCACTACAAGAGTGTCTTCTAGGTTTTTCTTTTAGTAGGCCATTGAATCTTTTTTACTTTATGGAGCAGTAAGAAATGCATGAAGGAATTTGAATTTAGAGAGGCTGTCTTGCATGTATATGTCTGGGCATTGGCATTTAGAGTCTATAAAATAAATTGGCAGTGAATGTTTTATTTACCTGTTAGAATCACAGCTAGATCATCAAGTAACATTTTGCCAGATATATTAGGATATACTTGATGGCACAGAAATGGAAGTGTAAGGCTTTTAATCAAAAATATTTGTGTGTAGATTGCATGAGAATTTTAATATCTTATATGACAGCCTGCACGAATAATTTAGAAACCCAAATTATTTGAGAAGTAAAGCCAGTCCACTGTCATGCTTTCTTTACGAGCAAAATAATTCATGGATACTGGAATTATTTTAGATGTGAAGTTGGTATAATTCTTAGCCTGTCCACATTGCCAGGCTTTTTGATAAAGCTGGCAGTGTGAATGACAGCCACACACCCAAGGTTGGACTGCAGCATCGGTTTCTCTCTTTTAAGCCTCCCTTTCATGTGTAGCCAAGTGGAAGTCTCCAAGTAAAATGTGAGCTCTCCGGATCCTCAGGAGCCTTGGCCTGATGAGTGGATCCAGAAGGAAAGTAGCAGTTTGGAAAGGCTGCTGAAGGCACAGAGGGCAGAGGGCTGGGCAACGACATGGCTTGCAGACCTTGCTAAGCAGATCGACGAGGAGGCATCACCTCCCTGGGCTCCGGACATATTTTGTCCAGAAGAGCAGTCCTGGGTTTTCAAACCAATCATCTTGGCTTTATCCTTCAGATGTTGCAGAAGGAAAATGTGTTCTTTTATTTCTCTTCCAAGTCGTTTAACCATTTATCCTTAATCATCTGCAGTCTGTGTGGGAATAAGTCTTCTAAAGATCACTGAACTTTGCTTGATTTGAAATCAGAGCAGAATTCATTTTATTTAATGTGGAAAACCTTCTTTGGAGAAACTTGACACAAACTGGCTTTTTAGTGACTTAGAATTTAATCAGAAGAGAACACCATAGAAAAACACTGCCATATGTACCAGTGTCTGCTTATGGGTTAGATTGCCATAAGCTTTGTGATTCTTTCTCTGTGGTTACTGATCACTGAAATAACCATAGCAGTTAACATTTAGCAAGTCAGTGTGAATTAATGAGTTTTTTGGTTGTATCATGGGGACGTAACCTTAGGCTAGCTGTAATGTATATCATTGTAAGTTTTCTTCTTGCCACTTGTTCTATTATGAATTCTTGATGATTTTAGAAGCACTTAATAGATTTGCTTTGTGGAAAAATTAATAAGTCCATTAGACCACTAGTATGTGTGGAAATGATCTGTAAAGAAATAAACTCTCTTAGTTCCCACATCAATCTATTACAAAAGAACCATACTGTGGGTCATTTGGAATTTTACAGATCTCTTCAAGAGCAATTCAGAATGGTTTCTCAGAGTTCTAAATCTGTATCTTGGTGCATGGATTTGGCTGGCATGGATTTGGGCAGAGTGGGCCAAGTAGAGCTAATTGAGGTGGGGAAAAATGGAGAGAACAGGCCATAATGGTGAATAGAGTTATTTGTCACTGAGTTTGTAATGGGATTTTCAGTTAATTCATGCAGCTTCCAGTGCCTTACATTAGCCCTGTCAAGATGAACTACTGCCACATCTAAAATGCCATCCCCTATTAAACGGTGCGTGTCAGTGAATTGGTAATTTCTTCTGTTCAACCAGAAGATGAATGGATTCTACTTAGAAAACAAATGTGTTCTTCAAAAATGCACATTTCAGAACCCTGAACACTTCCTAGGAGGAACATTCTCTGCATTGTTATACAGCGAATATGTATTAAAAATGTAATTGCTGTGTATCCATCCAAGAGGAAAGCATCCAGGTGCATAGAGACAAACACACTGTCAGGTACCGCAGTTCAGTGGTGACCAGGATTTTCATGCTGGGCATTGATGATGGTGGTGGTGGAGGAGGAAGAGGAGGAGGAGGAGGAAGGGAAAAGGAGGGGTATGGTTTGTGCATGTAGCTGTAATGTACTTTACTGCTTTCTGAGCCATCAGAGGAGATTTATGCACAGAAATTTGCTAAATCCACACAAGAAACCAAATTGAGAAATTAAAGCACTCTCAGAGAGGTTAATCTGCCCAAGATCATACAACTAGTGTGAGATTCATCTAGTGCTGAGATTCAAGCTGTGAAGTCTGTGCTTCCAACCAGTTCACTATCCTGCCTGATCAATCTCATTAGCCGCATTTCTAGAGTTGACTTAGCTCTCTTCTCAATTCTCCATCCCTCCCCACAATAATACTTACGGCTGTGTTTTTTATTGCTGTTTTCTCAAGCTCATCTTGGGAACTATTGTTTAGCTGTGATAACCAGGCCTCCAGAAATACATAATACAGAAGAGAATACAATGAAGTGTATGTGAGGGTTGGGCACTGAATGGAAAGTGACCACAGCTGGCAACATTACGAAGGACCAGAATTCCTGGGTGATGACATTTCCTTTCTGGAAGAACAAGACACAGCAAGATTGCTGAGAAAGTTATGTCAAGGCTGAATAGCCAGAGTTGTACCTTTAGTTGTACCAGGTCTTAACACAGGATCCAAAAGTTAAAGAGCTTAGAGGGGCATCAGTACTTCTGCAAGGTTCAACTCTCATCTTCCAAGCCTGCTAGCCTCTCCAGGTGGCCCTCATCAGCCAACCTCAGCATCACATGAACCGAGCCAAAGCATGCTGATTGCCAGTAGTATTTTGAAAGCAAGAATTACTATTCCTCTTAGCCAAACAAAAATTAGTTAACAAAAATAATGTTTGACTTATACATGAGTAGATGAAACTCTAAATCTTGGGCTAGGAAATAAAACTTGGGGAAAATCATATTGTGAAATTCTGTTGCCATCAAGACTAAAAAACACTGATACATTTTGGAGGGGGATGAAAAAGTAATATGAGTTGTTCAACCTATTGATCTATTTTGTTGGATGTAATTCAACTGGCTGAGGGCTGTGGCTTGTCCATAGCTGTCTGTCTACCTGTCTGCCTCATGTCTGTTTTCCACTCTGCGGCCAGACTCATCTGTCAGACTCATGTCTTGCCATGCCCATCTGTGCATCAGACCCAACACGACAATCTAAAATCATGGCCCTGTCATTCAAGGCCCTTCATAAACTGGCCTCTGTCTGCTATATGTAATGTGCCTTAATTCTCATACTGGAACATCACATTCTTTATGATCACTGTTCTTGCCACTGTGTGTGTCAATTCTGACTTCCACACTTTTGCCAGCACTAAGCTCTCTGCCTAGAATGTTCTCCCTTTTCTCTTTATTCATCCATTCCAACTTTGCTTGGCTAATGCTAATGTATCTTTTAGGACTTGAGGAAAGTATTTCCTTTTCTCGCTTCCAAACCTCAGAGTTCTCCCAGTGTGCATATCTGTATCATTGCATTTACCATACTGTGTCATTATTTCTAATGTCTTATCCCGTAATGAAAAGAATTGTGTCTTACTCCTTTTAAAATTCTCAGCATTAGCACATTCCTTGGTAAAAAAGTAAAAACTTATAAATGTTTTCCGGATGAATGAATAATTGAATGAGGACATGAGCTGGTAATCTCATTCAATAAATTATTATAGACATGTTTGATTTGCCATATATCTTCTGAATCAATGATAGGCAGCAGTGCTCCAGAGAGGCCAGAAATATCAAAATGACAACTAATGCTCAAGAACGGGCACCTCCAGTGCCACTGGGAAGTATCATATTTAATTTTTTTGATGATTAAAATGCCTTGGGGGTGCACACAATTTTAAACCTGTCATTTAAAACTACAATGCAGTGCAGTAACATTAAAAACCTCAGGCTACCAGTGCTCTCTAACCAAGAAAGAGCAAACAAAATTGATTGATCTTCAACTGAAAAGCTGTCTAAATACTCACAGATTACAAACTCTGAGAAGGCAGGGACTGTGACTGTCTTATTTACTATTATATTCCAGATTCTGGCATATAGAATCTCTATAGATATATATATCTATATATATATATATAGATATAATCTCTATAGATATACATATATATATACACCTATAGAGGGTCTATAGATAGACCCTCAATAAACACCTGTTGAGTTCATGAAAAATAGTATCTCCTGCCAACATTAAAAGCAGTGTCAGGAAAATATTTGCCCAAAATCCAAACTTGTATTTTTATCACTTGTGTTTACAGGCATTTAACAGATTGGTGAGTTGGGCTTCTGTTTTCTTCAGTGCATATCATTTATCTTAATGAATGAAGTGGTTAATATAGAAACTAAGTTTGTTTTTCTAGATGAATATTTGAATTTCATACCAGGGAATCTGCCTCATACCTTCATATACTAAAAATCCTAAACAACAAGGCAAAAGCTCCCCTTAAATTAAATGTGAGACTAGAAGGGTATTGTGTAGATGCAGAGATGCCCTGTTGTCCTTGTTCCACTGTTTTGTATTTGGTATTTACTGGTGGCATAAATATTATTTTTAATAATGTAAGATTTTCTTCAAGGGGGAATGTTTGCATTTGAGTTTGACCATTAACAGTACACTTATATTTTTGAGAGACATTTTGAGGCTTCTTTTTTTTCATTAAAATTCTTCTTTTCCTTTAAGGGTATACCTCAGTTACCATGTGCCAAAGCATTATACAACTACGAAGGAAAAGAACCTGGAGACCTTAAATTCAGCAAAGGAGACATCATCATTTTGCGACGGCAGGTGGATGAAAATTGGTACCATGGGGAAGTCAATGGAATCCATGGCTTTTTCCCCACCAATTTTGTGCAGATTATTAAACCATTACCTCAGCCCCCACCTCAGTGCAAAGCACTTTATGACTTTGAAGTGAAAGACAAGGAAGCAGACAAAGATTGCCTTCCATTTGCAAAGGTAAAATTAGAATGAAATTTATCAATTCTTTTATACCTGAACTATGGCTGCTATTGCCTTTTGCAAAAAGATAATTTTGTCAGAACCATCTCACTATGCTTCTAAAAATACCTGGAAACAGTCTTCTTTAAGGAGAATAATTTTGTACATAGACTTCTATGAAAGACAATTTTGATCAATGCTCTCAACATGGTAGTCTTTTCATATTTAGAGCCTACATTTATTTCTAAGCCACTTTACATACCTAGGAATTTTAAAGTACTAAATTATGAATAATAAATGAAATATCATTACTTTCTCATTTTATATGTGAATTTCTTTGCTTAAATGCAGAAAGGACTATATTTACTGAATTGATAAAATAGTTTAGAATTTTAAGCAGAATATTGTGTTTTTGTAAAGAAAAGGAATAGAACATACATTTGAATGGATGTTTGACATCTTAGAAAGGGAGAAGTGTCTGAGCATCAATGTGAACAGAAATTCAAGATGCTAGGGTGGGTGGCACTTGAGTTTGCAATTTATGGATCTAAACAGCCAGCCACTTATGTAGAAGTTCATAATTTTGTAATTATCTAGAAAAAGAAAACAAAAACCAGGGTGACTGATAGATATTGTGAAAACATTGAATTTGTGCACTAAGGATGTGTCATAGCATTTTTATTCATCTCCTGTTAAAATTTGAGTCCCTTTGGGGGATAGAAAATTAAATGACCAATCAATAAACAAGCAAACAGATGAAAGGGATCAGGGAAACTAATGATTTGCTGTTTGTTCAGGATGATGTTCTGACTGTGATCCGCAGAGTGGACGAGAACTGGGCTGAAGGGATGCTGGCAGACAAAATAGGGATATTTCCAATTTCCTATGTTGAGGTAAGTTAATCTGTAGAATCTTAAGTTATGTTAGTACACAGTTCAGTAAATACATCTTCCTTGTGTGGCTGGAGTATTAAGAAGTGCTCACAGCACAAAGCTTCAAGAGTGTCCTCTTCAGGCTCACTGGGTGCATTAGGAAGAATTCTTCATTCTGCCCTTCCTGACTGAAGACTGTTACATGTTTGGTGCTCTTTGTCTCCCTGCTAAGAGGATTCCTGTGTTTTGCTAAAGGTACCATAACCCTGCTGTCCGTCGTCTGTCCTGTTTCCAGGTGTTCTCCATTTGCTGACTGCGATCGGAAAGTGAATAAAGTTACTGAGTCAAATGAGAGATTAATGTTTTTGTTTACTTATTTCTTCCACCATTTGCCACATCATCAGAACTAGAATAGTGATTCATAGATTAATGAATAGTTTATTTATTAAATAAATGAACAGTCTTTCTCAGTCCCATGTCCATAACTGTTTAGCCACCCTTTCCTCTTTTATTAATCAGTGTTATTGAGGAAGCTCATGGTCAAGCCTGACTTACTGAAGTCTTTTTAAGAGTATACATAAAGCAACACAGTTCTACTATTTTAAAGCAGAAATTAAAAATGAACCAAGAAGTTATAATTTATACTAGATCTTCAGCCTATCATATATCATACACTGTTCTTTAGTAATAAACATTTTTTTCTGAAAACAAAATTGAAGACTGTTTCAAAACAGCGAATCAGCCACAGTCCAAGCAACCAAACATGGTTGTTGAGGTTGCAAAAAAGCTTCTGGAATGATACCTGTGTCATAGATAAATAGAGGTTTCCCAAGAGAAATGCAAAAGGAGCATTTTTAGGCAGGAACACCCCGACAAGGCATCCAGCATATGCAAAAGCCAAAAACGTAAGAGAGTGTTCAGGATATTCGAGGAAGTAAAAGTGATTTGTTTGTTTAAAATACCAAAGCATATGCCTTAAGCATGTAAAAAAGAAAACTCTCACTTATATTTTCCCATCTTCTTATCTGATTTGAAGATTAAAATGACATCAATACATTTGATACAATTATATCATTGTAGCCAGCACTCGGTTTCTTCCTTAGGCAGTGAGATTGTCAGAGTTTTTATAAAAATTGAGCTTGTCCACCTTCAGTCTATGGAAAAGTTACTCAAACCATGTACAAGTCTTGATTTCCATCTATGCTCGTCAGATGTTTCTGTTTTTTGACGTTTTTCCTTTTTGAATATAAACAACAGAAAAAAGTTATTAACAGGCAGTCTTTTTTTGTACATTATTTTTATAGTCTTAAGTGCGAGTCATGGAAAATTACAGCTATTTCCATGTATTTGAATAATTATGTTAAAGTTCACAGTCTCAAGGTTAGTCATGAAAGCCTGTCTTTACTTGTTAGGTATTATCAATGTTACATGCTGACACATGGTCTGCAATGCAGGAAAAGGCATAGCTCTGTGTTTGTTATCGGGCAGGTGAAGGTCGTACAGATGGCACTGAAGGATAGACTCACAAAAGTCCAGAGTCTCCTCCAACCACTTGAGTCACTAGGATTATTTACTCGTATTTAATTTGGAAGGGTCAGCTTCTGCACAAGTAGAAAGTACTTTCATTCTTTTGCCTCTTTTCTTTCAAATGAGCATTTTCCTTTATTACAGTCAGAATTTTGCTCATGAAGATGTGGTAAACAAATCATCTATCTTAAAGAGCCTGTGAACTTTTCTTTGATGTCAGATTGAAGCTTGGGGGGTGTGGAGCAGAGTGTCTGGGGATTAGTGACACCTGGTTTAGCCCTCAGGGGATTGAAATAGAGGCAGACTTCAATTCGAGCCTTCCAAACCTCAGCCATTTCTATAGTGTAGAGAGTGTCTCGCAGGCAGTTTCAGAAATGAGAAAGCAAACTGTAGAAATCAGAAACAGGAACCTTTTCTTAAA
>PVIR01046449.1:0-10233 GCA_004026965.1 Petromus typicus
TAACACCAGAAAAATTCCACTTCTATGGATTTAAATGTTTAATTGGTAGATATTTACTTAAAATGGGCTCTTATTGTTGTTTTGGTGGGGTTTGTTTGTTTGGTAGTACTGGGTATTAGAAGCAGCTTTTTTTTTGAGATAGGTCTCACTTTGTAGCGTAGACTGGCCACAACTCACTACATAGCCCAGGTCAGTCTCAAACTTACCACAGTCCTCCTGCCTCTGCTTCTTGAGTGTTGTGTTTATAGGCATGAGTCACCACACCCAGCACAGTGGCATGTGCTTACCAGGGATTGAACGTGGGACCTTGGGCTTGCCAGGCAGACACTAGAATCATGAGCTAAATCCGCAGCCCAGCCTTCTTTAATTTATTTGTTTATCCTCCCAGAGTACTAGGATTTCATGTGTATGCCACTATATTCAACTTTTTAAAATTATTATCTCGGTGCAGGGGCTTACGTCTGTGATCTAAACTACTCAGGAGGCTGAGGCAGGAGAATAGCAAGTTCAAGGCAAGCCTACATAACTTAGCAAATCTCTGTCTCAATATTTAAAAGCCTGGTAAGACAGCTTTTACCTTTCAGTGGTAAGCCAACCCTAGTACCATGGAAAAAGATCTTAAAATCTCTTTCCCCTAAAGGTCACTGATTTGTTGGGCAGGAAAAAAATCAATAAAAGAAAAATATAATTAGAAAAAGCAATGATTTTATAAAAGGAAAAATATACTATTTAAATTAATAAATAGTATTTTAATTCAATAAATTTTCATTATATAATTTTTAATTTTATATTGTGATCAGATAAAGAAATAAAGAATAACAGCTTTAATAAGAATAAAACCTAATGGGCCAGGGAGTTAGCTCAGTGGTTCCAGCTCCTGCCTCACAAATGCAAGGACCCAGGTTCATCCCGGGTAACCACATACAACAATGCAGGATGTGGAGACTCACGCCCAACAGCAATCAGAACCACATACCACAGTGCTGGGTGTGGTGGATCACAACTGTAATCCCAGGAGGCAGCGGCAAGAGGATTGCTGTGAGTTCAAGGCCAGCCTGAGCTACAAAAGTGAGACCCTATCTCAAAAAAAAAAGAATGCCACACATATCAAAGTTGCTGGTGAGCTATAACTTGCCTTATTTTAGATGTCCCATCAAACTCTTAAAAACAATAATACACCATTTGTTGGCCATGAAGTCAATTTTTTTAACCACAAAATACCCCTAGGTTCAATGGTGAATTGTGTCAGTCTCATTTTTCTTTATTTCTGTTCACTGGAAATCTAAAAGGCCAAAATTAGAAGAATTAACACAACTTATATTAGTGATATCTTAACTATTGCACTCTTAGTTATAACTCTGGGTCACTTCCCAAACTATCAAGAGCAAGGCCTAATAAAGCAAGCAGACCAAATTGAGCACTCAGGTCAATGACTTCAACACATTTTACTCTGCCACTGATCTTCTTCCTATCTAGGAGTTAAGAGGTAGGACAGGGACTGGAGTTGTAGCTCAGAGATAAAAAGCTCGCCTTGTATACATATAACCCTCAGCTTAATCCCCAGCACAGCAAAATAAAAGTAAAAAGACAAGGAAAAGTCTAGTACATTTGGGCTAACACATAACAGTGAATCAATACTAGAATATACACAGAGAGTTCTTACCTTTCTAAAAATCCACATTCAAAATGCAGAAACCACAAGTGAATCAAACACCAAGCAATGATGTCAATCCCCAAATCAGAACACACTGAACACCTTGTGATGGGAACTGTATATAAGGAATTATTTGAAAATGCTATAGAGTTTCAATTAAATCCCATGATAATCTTTCTTTCTGGGAAGCATATATTTGACCATCAAATCACAGTATAACCCTATCTTCCTTTTCTGAGGAAGAAGAGTAATATTCATTTCCCTCAATAACTGAAATCACTAACACTGTGGGACACAGCTGGAAGTACAATGGAAGTATACTGTGGCACGCAAGACAGGTGATAAGGTATTACTCTAAGTTTATGTTCTCCCTGATGGAGTTCCTAATAAATAGATGAGTAGAAGTATTCTGTGGCAACCAAGAAATCTATTCAGAAAAATTTATTGAGGTAAATAAATACTGTACTATAGTGAAACCTGGCTATGTAAAATGAACTGTGTTTATTTCAATACATTCACACTCTCTTGGGAGAGATAATAAACATCAGATTTTAGTGAGTGCTATGCAAAAGATGCTAAACCAAGTGTTAAAAATATAGTTGGAGAGGACAAGAATTCTGACTTAAGGCAGTTGCCAACATAATGAAAAATGGAACTATGGAAAGCTTCAGACTATAAAATGTTACAGGATATTACAGTATAAATGAGAATTTGTTATAGAAAAGCAAAGAGAAGCACTTTAGTAAATATAGCCTAAACAAAGATAAGATATGAAGTTATGTGTTTTAAAAGCTAGGGGCACTCAAATGTAACTGCTCTCAGACAAACATAGGCAAAGGCAAAAAAGCTTAAAAAGTTAACACAGAGCCAAAATCAAACAGGTCATAGATAATGTGACAACCTGGATTTTAGTCTGAAAGCAACAAGAGATACTGACAGTGTATGAATAAAGGAGTTGACAAAAACAGATCAATAATTTAGAAACAAAATATTGAGGGTGATGTGAAAACTACATTACTGGGGAGAGGAGACAGAATGATCAGGTACGGAATGATTACAAAAGGGAATCTTTGAAATAGTCAGATTTGATCATAAAGTCTGACTCCCCTCCACTTAGGCAATACTGTTTTATGCACTTAAAGAAAATAACCCCCAAATACATTTAAAAATATTTTATAACTCAGAATTTTTACTAATTCAGTTTCCTCAAGTATATAAATCAGAAAGGTTTTATTATGGTATCTTTTATTTGATGTAGTTAACATTTTCCATCTAGAAATTTTACAACAACGTCACTAAAATTGCTTTCATACTAGTATCTCATGGTATATAGTAAGGGGAATGGGAAATCTGATGTTCATCAAATATGACCCAATAAAGTAACTGCCATAGGGTTTTTATCCTTACCATTACAAGTTCTTCTTGTAATTCACTGCAACTTTTTTCATTATACTGAAGTCTCTTTGAAAGGTCTATAATTACTTTCTTCTGTTCTTCAATCTCTTCATTTAGTTTCTTGTTTTTGGAGAAATACTCTCGTTCTAACCTAAAAAATTAAAATATCAAGAGCAGGTTTTTCAAATATGCTTTTACCAACTTCTATGATATATCTTAGACAGAAATATCTTCCTATATGTCTATAGAAAGATATGTCTATAGAAATATCTTTCTATATCTTAGACAGAAATATCTTCCTATATGTCTATAGAAAGATATGTCTATAGAAATATCTTTCTATATCTTAGACAGATATATCTTATGACAGAAATAGCTGATGTACTATAAGGGAATAATATTTCCCTTTTGACAGCTGGTATTTGTATTATGTCCATGATTATAAACCAGATCTAGTTAGTATTGAGTTGGTTTCACCACTGTCTTTTGAGACAGGATCTTGCATTGTAGTTCAGGCTGGTCCTGAACTCCACCTCCTATTCAGCAATCTCCTGCCTCTGCCTCCCGAGTGCTGGGATTACAGGCGTGAGCCAACACACCTGGCATTGTTGTATGTGGTACTGACTCCCGGTGGGCGTGAGTCAACACGCCTGACATTGTGGTATGTGGTTACTGGAGATCGAACTGTGGCTGTGGACCTTGCACTTGCAAGGCAGGTGCTGGAAGCACTCAGCTAAATCCCCGGCTCTCACACTGTTTTTAATAAACAAAAGCCACTTGTTACAGTTCCATTTGCTCAGAAACTGTGTCAAGGCCAAGAAAATACCACTAATAAACCATTCTAGGGTATGCAACAATAGAAATGGGGCAAATATTTTATTTCTGAATGTCCTTGCAAGTAGAACTGGTGTGATGGCATAGAAAATTCAAAAGGAAAAATAATCAAAAAATACTCATGTCCACTTCGAAAATACATGAATTTCTTTTCAAAGAATTTGCTTTCCTATTTAAATGTTTCTCAGGTTGGTATTAAACTGTACTGACATTCTTACATGAAGTATGATGACAGGCAGTCTGGAAGTATTAAACCACCAGGTAAGTGCTTTAATCTCAAACTGCCACTATTTTTAATCTGTGGCTTTCCTGATAAAAGTAGTAGATCCACATCCACTAATTTTTAAGTTGTAATTCAGGAAACAGGATGACATAACATAACCAAATCCACATATTCAGGGTATAATCAAATAATCAGTTCATTTTTGAGTGACATATGACCTCACTTTAAATAGACTACAACTTTTTCTCCTGGGCTGAATATAGACTATTCTACAGTCATTTTGCATATAAATGGTACTAACCAATTTGTATATTCTCTCTCTTTTTTTTTTTAATCTTTACTGGTACATTACATGTACACATCATGATTGTACTCAACAATGAGAATTTGTACCAGTATATGACACAACTTAATTCTCATTTTTTCCCATACCCCATCCACCCTATCATCCTCACTGTATATTCTCTTTTGTATCATGGATACTCCAAGGTAAATTACTTATGATTAAACATGTACAGAAGACCTGGATCTAGTTACATAAATCTCTCAGAAAGTAGATGGAAACAATAAAATATATCAAAAGAGAAAAGGTAAGAAAATCAGAAAATAAATTCAGAAGTCTCAACATATAAATAATGGAAGTTTCAGAAAAGGATTAAAAAATAGAAATAAACAAAAGCAATAATATAAAAGAATTTTCCAAAAATGAATTAATTCTCTAAAATTTAAACAGCTTAGTAAGTACCCTGCAAAGTGAAAAACAACTTAAGCCAGGCTCATCACCATCATGAAATTTCAGAACACTAGAAGACAAGATTCTTCAATGTCCACAGAGTATGGAAATACATATCTACTCTTATCATGTGCAATAATGCAAGATCATTAAACCATCTTATGTAGTTAGTGGAGACACTAAGCCTCCTGAGAAAACCAAGGACCACATAACAAAAGATCAGCAATCAAACGACTTTAGATTTTCCAGGTATTAAAATGAGTGGCCAGCTGAACTATGAAAACGGTGAAACTTTTTAAAATTTTCAGAGTTGGGGATTTAGTTCAGTGTTTCCAGTGCCTGTATTGCAAGTGCAAGGTCCTGGGTTTGATCCCCGATAACCACACACAACAATGCCAGGCGTGGTGACTCACACCTATCAGCAATCAGTACCACATAGTGGCCCACGCCAGTGATTCCAGCACTCAGGAGGCAGAGGCAGGAGGACTGCTGAATTCAAGGCTCACCTGGGCAACACAGTGAGTTCGGGGACAGCCTGAACTACAAAGTGAGACTTTGCCTCAAAAAAAAAAAAATCAAAATGCAAATACTATATTGCCCTCAAGAAACTACTTTACAATGAAGTCAAACACAAAACAGGCAAGAGATAAGCGAACTAGAAATTCAAAAGAGAAGAGAAGTGGAAGAATTCTAAAGGATCATGTTAAACGCAAGTTAGGGGATGACTATATGCAAAAAACATAAATCACTATTTGTCAAGAATGGAGAAAGAAGAAAATAAGAATGGTCCTGGGATTTAGCTCAGTGGGTGCAATGTCTGCCTGGCAAGTGCAAGGTCCTGAATTCAATTCCTGATCCCCAATACCACATATCACAATGCCAAGCATGGTGACTCACACCTGTAATCCCAACACTCAGGGGGCAGAGGTAGGAGAATTGCTGTGAGTCCAAGGCTAGGCTGGGCTACATCGTGAATGCAAGGCCAGACAGAACTACAAAGCAAGACTCTGTCTCAAAAAAAAAAGAATAGAGAAGGAAAAGGAATTGAGAAAGGATGTCTCAGATAAAAATTAAAATAGTAGAATCTCAGATGTAGGAACATACTTATTTTCAGTTTTATTAGAGTTTAGGAATAACACAGTAGTTAAATCTAGAAGTATTTGATGGAGTTTTAAGGGTTTTCTATGTAGAATATCATGTCATCCTTAATTATTGACAATTTAACATCTTCCTTTCCTATCCTTATTCCTTTTATTTCCTCTTCTTATCTAATTGTTCTGGCTAATGTTTCCAAAACTATATTGAATAAAGAGAGGTGATAATGGACGTCCTTGTCTTGCTCCAGATTATAGCATGAAACATTTCAGTTTTTGATCATTTAGTATGTTGTTGGATGCTGTTCTGTCATAGATGGCTTTTATAAGATTGAGATAAAGACAATCTATTCCAATTTTCTGTAGGGTTTTTAATCATGAATGGGTGCTGCACTTGTCAGCGTTTTTTCTGGATTTATTACAAGGATCATATGGTTTTTGTCCTTGGCTCTGTCGATATGGTGCATTATATTTACTGGATTTGCATGTGTTAGACCATCCCTGAATCCTTAGGATAGATTCCACTTGGTCATGGTGTACACTTTTCTTCATGATGTGCTGCATTCTGTTTGCTAGAATCTCACTGGGGATTTTTGCATCTATTATTAAGGAGATTGGCCTGCAATTCTCTTTTTTTGGTTGGATCCTCCTCTGGTTTTGGAATCAGGGTAATGCTTGCTTCCTGGAATGAATGTAGGAGTACTGCTTCCCTTTCAATTTATTAAAGAGCTTGAGAAATAGTGGCATTAGGTTTTCTCTAAATTTCTTGTAGAATTCAGCAATAAATCCATCACAGCCTGGTCTTTTCTTTGTTGCTAGGTTTTTAATTACATCTTCAATTTTATTGACTAATATTGTCTTAGAATTTTTATATCTTCTTGATCAATTTTGGCAGTTCATATGTATCTAAGAATCTGTCCATTTCTTCTATTTCCATCTTATTAGTAAATAAATATACGAAAAAATGTTCAACATCACTGGTCATTCAAGAGATGCAAATTAAAACAAACTGAAATTCCACCTCATTCCAGAAAGAATTGCTATTATCAAGAAAGCAACCAATAACAAATGCTAGCAGGGCTGTGAGGAAAAAAGAACCTTCTCCACTCTTCGTGGAGTGCAACCCCTGTGGAAATCTGCGACGGCTGAGCAATTGAGTCCACTTGAGAAAGTTGGTTAGGAGAAGCTTAGCTAACTGGTTCAGTAGTTCCGCTCAAAAGGACATGGGAGGTCTACCCTAGGGCTGCTCCTCGCCTGGTTGGAGTTTTTTTCCCTTTATTGAGTTTATCTGTAGAAAGGTATGGATGGGTTGTTGTAACCCAATGTGATGAACTTCAGGTTTAAGTTGACTAGAGGAAACAAGAAATTGTAAATATTACTGGGGCTAGAAATGTATCTCCAAGGGATAGCTCACACTTAGCATACATGAGGACTTGGATCCAAAACCCAGCACCAAAACAAAACAGAAAATAAATTATAAGCATTATTAATAAAAGCAATCCCAATTAATAGTTTTAAATGTTTTCAGTCTTTTATTTTTTTTTTAGGTTTTTTGAGACAGGGTCTCGCTTTGTGGTTCAGGCTGGCACTCAGCTCAGCCTCAAACTCACATCTCAGCAATCCTCCTGCCTCTGCCTCCCGAGTGCTGGGATTATAGGCGTGAGCCACCATGCCCGGCACTGTGGTATGTGGTACTGGTTGCTGCTGGGCATGAGTCTCCACACCCAGGACAGGCGCAGGAACCACTGAGCTAACTCCCCGGCCTGTTTTCAGTCTTTTAAGCACCATCTTTATGCTTTTTGCTTTACTCATAATAATTAGTCCTCTAGGGCCAGGGATGTAGCTCAGTGGCATTACACTTGCCTGACAAGTGCAAGGTCCTGAATTTGATCGCTGGTGCCACCATCATCATCATCATTATTACTCTATTTAAGTAATACTTTTCTTTAACTCATTTCTTATATTTCAGTATTTTTAAATATTCTTTATATTGTCAGTATAAACAGAAAAACATTATCTGCTTATCACAAACAGAAAATCAAATTTAAAATAGTAACTGTATGAAAGTACCAATCAATGGGCCAGGGATTTTAGCTCAATGGTTGCAGCACCTGCCTTGCATATGCAAGGACCCGGGTTCAATTCCCCAGTAACCACATACAATACTGGGTGTGGAGACTCACGCCCAGCATCAACAAGTACAACATACCACAGTGCTGGGTGTGGTGGCTCACACCTGTAATCCCAGCACTCAGGAGGCAGAGGCAGGAGATGTGATGCTGTGATGTGAGTTGGAGGCTGAGCTCAGGGCCAGCCTGAACTACAAAGCAAGACCCTGTCTCATAAAATAAAAGTGCCAGGCCGGGGAGTTAGCTCAGTGGTTCCGGCGCCTGTCTTGCAAAAGCAAGGGCCCGGGTTCGATTCCCCAGTAACCACTTAACAATACTGGGTGTGGAGACCCACACCCAGCAGCAACCAGTACCACATACCACAGTGCTGGGCGTGGTGGCTTACGCCTGTAATCCCAGCACTCGGGAGGCAGAGGCAGGAGGATTGTGATGTGAGTTTGGGGCTGAGCTCAGGGCCAGCCTGAACCACAAAGCGAGACCCTGTCTCAAAAAACCTAAAAAAAAAATAAATTAATTAAAAATAAATAAATAAATAAATTAATTAAATAAAATAAAATAAAAGTGCCAATCCATTATCATGTCATATAGCGATGGCAATATAAATTTTACACTTAAGAGATTGTTTTAAATATCTACTGTTGATTTATTTTTTTGAAATAAGTAAAGGATTAATAGGTTTCTTAAAGCATTTCACAATTTTCAAGATGAAAGGCTTTTGAACTGAAAAATGTTAAAATCAAGGGGAGATACAATGAATCTGACTCTAGGACTTACAAGCTCAGTGCTCTTACTCTCACTGAACATCAATTTTCAACCAGTAAAGTAGGGATTAAAAAATAGGTGATAAAGTATTAGATTAAGTGAAATGCTACATATGTAGTATTCTACAATGCATGTCAACTACTAGCAGTACTACTGCTACAATTATTACTCATGCAGTTGAAGAAAATCTCAAACATAATTTCCACGTGACCTAAAATCAAGGTTTTAAAAGATTATGCATTACATTAATAAATATAATGCAGCCACCTCCTGTCCAGTCCTAACTACTGAGGAGAGACTAAGGTTGGCAGGGTCACTTGAGCCAAAGGGTTCAACAGCAGACTGGGCAATGTAGCAAGACCTTGTCTCAAATAAATAATGAATAAAAAATGTAAAATATACTCATGTATTTACTCTGTAGTATGTAATTGCATCCCTGGAACTGCTGGAATACTTCAAAATCCAAAAAGCACTTCCAAATTTATCTATACAAGGAAGTGTGGTTTATTTTATGAAGTTCCCTACCCCTAGTTTATCAGTAACATTAATGATAGCTATATCTAAAGTATTACATATGCACACTTAAGTAGCTCTCAGAAAACCTTCTTAAAAATTTAGAGAATTTCACAGTGAAATACTTACAAATTTAGTTTTGCAAAGCTCTCTTGTGCATTATGCTTTTCTCGCTCATATGCACTTTCAACTTCTTTGAATTCATTCTTGATCATTTCCAAATCAGCAACAGCTTCTGCTTGGCTAGCCTTTTCTACTTGCAAAGCTCCTTCAAGGTCTCGAATCCGTAACTACCCAGGGACAGAGAAGTAATTAAAACAACTAAGCTTCTATCTTAAATTGAATAGAATACTTTATCAATAGCAGGCTGTCATTCATCCAAATACTATTTTCTGCTTTTGGTTTGAAGAAGACAATTTATTCAAGAATATTTTTAACACATTTAGTGGAAGACTGAAGAGCTGACTGTGCTAGGAAAAAGGAAATGCTGATACAATTTAACCTATCACATCAAAGTGTCTAATTTTGACCTTCTACTCCACTCAGATGTTTCGTTCATAAAATATGACAAATTAAACAGCTTTTGAAATCCAAAGTGAAGCATTCTTCCTCAATTATGAAAAACATTATTACATGAATATCTTTATAAGCTTACAAAATTTGACAGATTAATTTATTTCTCAAGATTTAACATACAGACTGGGGCCGGGGAGTTAGCTCAGTGGTTCCGGCGCCTGTCTCGCAAGCGCAAGGACCCGGGTTCGATTCCCCGGTAACCACATAACAATACTGGGTGTGGAGACTCACACCCAGCAGCAACCAGTACCACATACCACAGTGCCGGGCGTGGTGGCTCACGCCTGTAATCCCAGCACTCGGGAGGCAGAGGCAGGAGG
>PVIR01046450.1:0-10034 GCA_004026965.1 Petromus typicus
ATGGTCCATATTTTCTATTTAAAATGTCTTTGAAACCTTCAGAATAAAGACTTTTATATTATCTAGTAAATATTCATGTGGCCTTAGGAAAATTAGAATTTATAAAACTTAGTCAATTTCAGAAAAACTCTCTGAGAAGGTAGAAATCATTTCAGGGTCTCTCGCTGTAAAATATCTGAAAAACTGATATAAAAATATCATCTTATTCTACCACACACCTCAGAGCCCTGTACTGAAAGTCATTAAGAATATTACATTGTGTCCCTGCCCGACTTCAGCCTCCCTCCTGCCCGCCCTTTTTTGGCTGTGGGATTGGAAATTGAACCCAAGGCTTTTGTATCTCCCCAGGCCTTTGTTCTGGTTTGTTTGTTTTGTTTAACAGGGTGTTCTTGGTGTTCCAGGATGACCTGAAACTCACAGCATTCCTCCTGTCTCAGCCCCCCAAGTGCTGTGATAAGCCTTTTTTGCATTTTGAGACAGGGTGTCATTAGTTTGCCCAGTTGCCTAGACTGGCTGGGCCTCCCCGCGCCCCAGGTTCTCAGGCGTGCACCACCGCCTCGCTCTCGTCCCCTATTTACTCCTCAGCCTCGGAGATGTCAGCTGGAGGCTGTGGGCCACAGGCCACGGCTCCGCTCTACACGAAGTCACTTCATCCGCAGCAGTGTAAGGGGGTGTCAGCTGGAGGGTGTGGGCCACAGGCCGCGGCTCTGGTCTAACACGAAGTCACTTCATCCGCAGCAGTGAAAGAGGATAGAGCCGGTGGCTCCAGAACTACCCTGCAGGAGCCCGGAGATCTGTGCGACGTTAGGGGCTCGCTCGTTCCCCGAGCCCAGCACCAGCGGCCGGAACAGGATGGTCCTCCATGGGCAAGAGCCGTCTTCCAAGCGCGCAGCCGTGAGGCTGGGGGGAAACTCCCGGCCCCCGCAGGGCCTCCCCGGGGCGCCGTCCCGCGCGCTCTGCAGGTATTTCCGGCGAGGACGCTGCGCGTTCGGAGAGCGCTGCCGCGGTGAGCACACACCAGGAGCCGGCCCGGGTCTCTCCGCCGCGGCCGCAGCTGAGTCCGGAACCGCGAGCTGCCCGGCCTTCGGCCCCGGCTCCCGGGACTGGGGGGCGGCCGTGGAGTTCGTGCCCGGGCAGCCCTACAGCGGCCGCACAGGGGGCCGTGTGTTGGGCGCGGGGCCCAGCGAGGCCGAGGCCCAGCTGTGCCGCTACGCCGCCTTGGGCCGGTGCCGCTACGGGGCCAACTGCGTGCACCTGCACGGCGACGCCTGCGAGACCTGCCGGCTGCGGGTCCTGCACCCGAGCGACGCGGCCCACAGGGCCCGGCACACAGCATCTTGCAGCGGGGCCCTGGAGCAGGACGTGGAGCTGGCGTCGGCCCTGCGGCGCAGCAAGGACTTGGTGTGTGGCATCTGCCTGGAGGTGGTGTGCGACAAAGCGGAGCCCCGCGAGCGCCGCTTCGGCCTCCTGTCCAGCTGCAGCCACATCTACTGTCTCCAGTGCATCCTCCAGTGGCGCAGGGTCAAGGGCGTGGAGACCTCCAAGGCCTGCCCCCAGTGCCGGGTCGCCTCTGACCTGGTCCTTCCCAGCCCGCACTGGGTGGAGGCCGAAGAGAAGCAGAGGCTCTTTCGGAAATACAAGGAGGACATGAGCCGCCACACCTGCATATATTTTGCCAGGGGCCTCGGGAGCTGCCGGTTTGGAGAGAACTGTTTTTACCGGCACGCGGGCCCTGATGGCCACGGACAGCAGCCACAGAGCCAGCGGGCCGGAGCGCAGGCACACGCCCGGCCCAGCTAGGTACCGCTTCCGAGCTCGCGGAGGACCAAGAAGGCAGACCCTCTGACTATGGCCTGGACGGTGAGAGGAGACGGCTCCGAGTCGCAGGAGGCGGCTGCAGATGGGACGACGGGCCGACTGACTCCGAGGACCGGTGCGGCTCGCTTGGACAAAGAGCCGAGGCGGCTGCCGGGCCGCAGACTAGTGGGCCCCGTGCTGCGCGGCCTGCCGCGAACGCTCAGAGGGCGTGGTCCCTGCCCCGCTGTCCCAAAACACTTGTTTTCTCTGTTTCAAAAGTTGTAAAATAAATCTTCAAAGTTTTCTCTGTTTCAAAAGTTATGAAATAAATCTTCAAATGACATTTTTCGGTAGCATCTGTCAGTCTGTTGTGCCACCTGTTTTGGCTGGCGTGTGTTTCTAGACTTCTCACCCTCATTTCAGGTCTCCCACCTTCAAAGGGAAAAGCGCTGGCCCTGCTCTGGGGTCCGAGAGGAGGGCTGGAGCGACCTGAGCCGGGAAGTGCCTGCCCTTGTGCTCCGGCCCAGCGCGGGGGTCCTGGCGGCCCTCCGACGTGTGCTTTTGCTCTCTTGATTGGTTGCACACAAGTGGGTGCTAGAACTTTGTTCGAGTGTGAGATTAGCGGGATGGGAACGCTGTGGAAGGACAGGGACACGCGGACACACACTGTACTGCTCGCAGCACCCATCAGTGGGGGTGAGCAGTGGACGGAACACCGCTGTGAGCGCGAGCGGGGTGCTAGGGGCTTCCCAGCTCTGCATACGTGCAGCACGCTTAGGGCTAGTGGACACACTCGGTTTCCGGAGTGGGCCCCGTGTGGCAACCCTCACAGACAGACTAAATGTCCTTCTCATAAAGGGATGTGCATGAGTCTTTGATGGACCAAGGGCAGACTGTTACTGTTTACGAGCAGAGTATTCCCTGAAATCTCATGCAAATTAGGTGGATTCTTTTTTGAGGTGGCCGAACGTAGTGTGTGTTGCTGGGTTAAGGGCGTGCGATTACAAAATGGGTCTACTGCTTAGTTTGACACCTTCCTAATCCTCGTATCCTAGATCACGTGTAAAGAGGACAGAATTCCCTTGTTGGTTCCCTCGCTCTTTTGCTATCTTCAGTCCACCACGAACTGTTGCCCGCTGCCATGCGCCACTCTGCGTGGCCCCAGCTGATTATGGACTGATGCCTCTGGACACTGAGCTAAAAGAGCCTTTCCCCTTTTAAATTTTGGTACTGAGTATTTTGTCTCAGCAATGAGGGTAAAGTAACTAACGCACTCATTTTAACCATTCATTCATATATTCGGCCAATGTATTTTTGATGTATTCTTTCTAGTGAGGTAGGAGTTAAACCTTCATTCAAGTTTAGTGAAAGAAATGCACAGTTTCATTGGTGTGGCGTCATCCTCATTGGCTCATGCCTGTGGTGCTTCAGGATCGTGGAAGTGAGGCCTCTGTCACCTCCTGGTGTCAATGAATGTTCGTACTTTCCAAATAAGTTTGGCTTGAGGATCCTGAAAAATGAGAGTCGATCAATTATATGATAAGAAGGGGAAAGGTATTTCAAAGAGAGCTAACACAAGAGGCCAGGGGCAACAGCACGTCATCTTTAGGAAAATGCCCTCAGCCTACAAGTAGTATAAGGGTGGGAGACGCAGCCAGGGGCTGGACCATGTATCCTAAGGCAATGTGGAGCCGCTGGAAGATTTCTGATGGCGATTAGAACAGCACTTTGAAACATTCATCCTAAAACAAGTAGTTTAATTGGAGAACCAGAGACTAGATTTAGGGAAATTTCGATAGTAGCAATAACTGACCTATTTAGATAATTATCAGATAGGGTAATGTAGAAGTGACAGATCTGAAACTCAGTTGGAAGTGTATTGAACAGCCAGACAGATCAGTGAGAAAAAGCAAAGTTGGCCAACAGTAGTTTTGTTTGAGAAGGAGCTCAGGGGAGGAGGAGCAGACAGTAACTGCATCAGGCCAAGCTGTTGTCAAGTACTTCCCACCATAAATTAGTGCTAATTCACTCATAAACTACAAAAGTGGAAAAAGATATGTATGCTGAAGAGACCTGGATTTTGTTCGTCTTTGAAAAACCTCAATACATAAACACATAGGCTTTTGAGTGCCCCAAACCTCAATTTGCCTTTACCTGAAGAGTACTAGCTAGGCTACAGTTGGTGCATGAAGTGAATTCAACACTAGAATCTTGGTTACAGACAAGTTTCAGTTCTACACTCTCAGTGGAACACATTTTTGTTCCTCGTGAGTACCCATGTAGAAATCCGTGGCCTGTGACAGCTTTCAGGAGGACGGGGCGGGTGGGGAAGGGGTGTGTGCAGGCTGTGTGCTAGGCTTTTCCTGTACTGGGTCCAAGTAAATATTCTGACTTGCCAATTTACTACAGAAAAGAATAAAGTAAGTTTCCACCTTTATCTCTTAGGAATTAAATGTTTTAATAATGATTTTTACCAACATTTAGATAAACAATAATTCAGATGGGTCATGGTGGTGAAAATTTCTCATGTCTAACTTGTGAGGTGGAATATTACTTCTGCCTGAAGAAAGATGGAGGCAAAATTGCCACCTTCAAGAAGTTTATACTGTAGTAAAGAGCAGTGGTCACAAAGATGAGATACAACAGGCTGCCATGATATATCAGGATACAGGGAAAACTGAGGAGTGAAGCTGGATATTAAAAAGGGAGGGGGTCCAGAGATTTAGCTTAGTGGCTCCAGTGCCTGCCTTGAAAGTGAGAGGTATGGAGTTCGATCCCCAGAATCACATGCCACAGTGCTGGGCCTGGTGGGTCATACCTATAATCCCAGCAGTCAGTACCACATACCACAGTGCTGGGCCTGGTGGGTCATACCTATAATCCCAGCACTCAGTACCACATACCACAGTGCTGGGCCTGGTGGATCATACCTATAATCCCAGCACTCAGCACCCTGAGGTTTGCAATAAGTGGATTGTCAACCATTAGATTAATTTTGGTTGATAATATCTTCTCTGTCTTTGTGACTGAAAGTTGTAATTTAATATCTAAGTCCGAATGTACAAGGCGTATAAATAAAACTGAGTTGCTACCTAATTTTAATAGTGGTGTGTACTTTAACTTCGTTTGAGTCCTTTTGGTGCACTGCTAGTCCAGGTCCTTATTAACTCTCACCTCCACCGTCACAATAACTTCTCCCTAATTTGTGCTTCTTTGATACAGAATTTATTCTTTTTACTGATAGCCAGAATAATTTTCTGGAAATATAGATGAGACTTAATAGTTGGTGGTATCCTGGCTTAAAAATAATCTTTGTCCCACATGCTTATAAAATAAAAACAAATCCACACTGCTTAGGTTGATATATGAAGAAAACCAGGGAAGATTCAAATTAATTTACTGTTAGAATTTACACCTAGATCATAGGTGGGGCTTTTTGGAGGTGGCTGGATTTAGGGTGTGTTTACTGGGATTAAGGGTGTGATGCTGCAGTTGGCCGTGGTGGCTCACATCCATAAACCTAGCATATGGGAGACTGAGGCAGGGAGATCTCCGGGAGCTCAAGGCCAGCCTGAACTAAATAGTGACAAACTTTGTTTTGAAAAAAGAGTTCATAGTAGCTTTATTTATTTATTTATTTTTTAAAGGGATGTGATGCTGGGGTTGACTCATGGAGCAGTGCTGGGACTGAGTGTGAATGCTACTGCTCTAGGGGTAAAATAAAAGGGGTGGGAAAAGGGCTCTTTGTTGCTTCCTGTTTGTTGCATTTGCTGTCTTCTGCCTGCCACAAACTATGTCTGCGATGTCCTCTGCCACACCACTGGCCTTGGAACTAGCTGATGTTGGACTGAAGCCTCTACAAACTCAGCCACAATAGACTGTCCTTCTTTAACTTTGGGTGTCGTGCTGGTTTGGCTCTAGATGTCTCTCGAAAAGCCTCCCGAGGTCATAGGTGGCCGTTTCAAAGGTGGCTGAATTCAGACTGTGATTCGGGGACTAAGGGCATGTGATTACGAAAGCAGCAGACTGACTGGTTTAGCATTGCCCTAAGCCCTGGTGGTCTGGGTAAGATGAAGGGGGCAGAAAGAGGCTGTCCAGGTCCCCTCTGTGCTACTGATGCCCTGTGGGTGCCATGAATTATTTCTCTTCTGTGACCCCTTGGCCATGTGTCATTCTGCTAGAGCCAGCGGATTTGGGCTGGAACCTCTGCAAACCTCTGTGAACTAAATACAGCTTTTTCTTTTTTACTTTGAGTATTGCATATTTTGTCATAGCAATGAGTAAAGTAACTGAAACACTTATCTTTACAGTTTCTTCATTGTTATACATGATGTAGTCAATCAAATTAATATCTCTGACTTACATATATATCACACTTCACTCATGGAATTATTTTTATTTTAGCTTGACGTTTTTTTCTTTTGTCTCTGTTAAAATTCAAATCTTAGCTCAATGCAACAATGGTTGAAAAACATTTATTTATTTAGTTTTTGTTTACTTCTTTATTTATTTATTGGGACAAGGTCTCATGACGGAGCCCAGGCTAGCCTCAAACTTGCAGTGATCCTCTTGTCTCAGACTGCAGGGTGCTGGAATTACAGGTGTGCATCACTATGTCCAGATTGGAAAATGTTTTGATTGACTGATCCCTTATTTTAGGCTTGTATTATTCTTTCAGAACAGTGAAGCCCTCTCCTTGTCAGTGTTTTCATGTCCTGTGACAGCTGACTCATGCTGTCTCACTGTCAGTTAGTCAGACATACTCCCCTCCTCTACCTCGGCTCGAACTCGCTGGGAGCTGAATTCTGTCTCGGAGCTCTTTTGCTACACAGCGATATGGAGAGATGAGACGCGCACAGCTCCTGGGGTCAGGCCGGGCCCTGGCCGGCTTTGTACCATGTATGATTTCCAGCCCAGGAAACTGGGCCATTTGTTTCCCATGGACATCGCTGAATTTGTCAGTATCTACGGCCTGAACTCTTCTGTGCTGGTTTCATAAGGGCTGACTTCTTTGCTCATGTCCTTTATACTCATGTCCTACGTCTGGAGTATCACTTTCTAGATGTGGAGGAAACTGTAAAGCAGTTAATAAGCTGTAGGACCCTCTACAGAAGGGGAACAAAGAAAGTGCAGAGAGAGAGAGAGATAGAGAGAGAGAGAGAGAGAGAGAGAGTGTGTGTGTGTGTGTGTGTGTGTGTGTTAGGGAATCTAACTCAGCCTAGGGGAAAACTTAAGAAGTAATTTTCTCTGGTGCCAAATAACTAGCGTCTGAATGATTTTTTTTTTTTTCCTGTGAAAACCCAAATCTGTGTACCTTTAACGTACAGAACATAATAGACATAAATCGTCCTTTTTTTTTGCCTTTGGTTTTTCTCTAGATTTGTAGCTCTTCTCACAAGACAATTAGACACACTGTAGTAAATTTTTTAGCTGCTTAATTCTTTCACTTCATGTGTCAGTTAGATATAAACTGGACTGGAAAATCACATTGGCTATTGGGAAGAAGTCCTGGAGACAGTTCGGGCTACTCACTGCTGTCCTGGGGTCAGTGTGGTCTCACCTGCTGACACGTCCACAGAGAATCATTGAATGGTCCTGTTGACTAGACTCATCTGTCTCACCCTGGGCCTTCTTTTGCTTCTAGCAGGTGATCCCTATCTGCTCTGCCCTTGGGGATGTCCCTACACCACTGTCATCTTCTCATACGCACGTGGCCCATAGTGCTGTCTTCTGACTTTTGTACGATAGGCACCTCAGAAACTGATAAAATAAAATGAGTTGGTTTATATGTTCATATAACTTACAAATTACGCATGCAAAAAAAAAATGTATAAAAACATGGCTTCCCATGCAGATAGAACGCTGGCAAGAGTAGTGAATTTTCCTAAAACCTACTGGACTTTGTAACAATGTGATAAACACCAGACCTGTACAGTGCAGGGAGGAAAGGGCGAGAGTGTTCTGTATGACCAAGGACAGCAGTACTGTGGCAGGGAGCAGGGTGGCTGTGGCAGGTGGACTAAGCCAATTTTCTTGAATAAGTATAAAACAGCAAAGCAGAAGGTGCTGAGGTAGATTGGGTTGGTACGATTGCAGATGAAGAGAAGGCAGGCTGTATGGAGAAGCAAAATCTTTAAGCAAGAAGGATGCATGTCATGGAGTTCTTTGAAATTTCATACAAATGCATTAAAATAAAGATTTCTTTATTCTTTCCTAGTGAATCAATATGAATTTTTTAATCTTTATTGGTACATTACATACATGCATCATGATTGCACTCCATAATGGGGATTTGTACCAGTATAAGACACAACTTAATTCTCATTTTTTCCCATAGCCCTACCCACCCTACCCCCCCCCCATATACATAAAATTTGTTTCCTTACTTTTTTGGTATAATCTCATTATTTTTCTCCCTTCACTCTATTTTATTTTGAGCATTTTCTATTTCACAATATATAACATACAATTCTAGGACTCATTTACATCTTTATTTTCTCATACCAGAGAAAAGATGTGATATGTACCTATCTGTGCCCTATTTATTTCACTTATGGGGATATCCTCAAGGTATGTCCGTTTAAGTAGAAATGATTCAAACTTATCATTTTTTATGGCAGAGTAGTACTCCATTCTGTGGAAGAAACACAGCTTTTTTATCCAGTCTCCAGTTGATGGACACTTGGGTTGTTTCCAAGATTTAGCAATCACAAATTGGGCTGCTATAAACATGGGTGCACATATGTCACTGTGATAAGAGTCTTTTAATTCTTTTGTGTATATACCTAGCAGAGTGATGGCTGGGTCAAATGGGATCTCCAATCCTAGCTTTTTGTGGAATCTCCAAACTGATCTCCACAGGGGTTGTATGAGTCTACATTCCCACCAACAGTGGAGAAGGGTTCCTTCTTCTCTGCATCCTCGCCAACATTTACCGTTGGCTGAATCTGAAATGGCAGCCATTCTATGTGGAGTGAGATGAAATCTCAGTGTTGTTTTCATCTGTATCTCTCGAATGACTAATGATGTTGAGCATTTCTTCATATGCTTCTTAGCTGCTCTTACTTCTTTCTCTGAAAAATATCTGTTCATTTCAGATGCCCATTTTTGAATTGGGTCATTAAATTTGGGTGGGCTGATTTTTTTGAGCTCTTTATATATTCTAGATATTAGCCCTTTATCTGACGAACAGCTGGTAAAGATTTTTTCCCACATTGTTGGTTGCCTTTTTGCTCTGTTGGTGGTTTCTTTTGCTGTGCAGAAGCTTTTTAAAAGAATGAGGTCCCATTTGTTGATTTCCTCAGCCAATTCCTGTGCTATAGAAAGAAGTTTTGTTCATGAAGTCTTTCCCTAAGCTAATGTCTTTGAGAGTTTTACCTAACCTGTTTTGCAACAGGTTTAGAGTGTCTGTTTTAATATTGAGGTCTCTTATCCACTTTGATTTTAGCTTGACACACGGTGAAAGAGTTAGATCCAGTTTTAGTCTTTGGCAAGTTAAAGTCCAGTTTTTCCAGCACCATTTGTTAAAGAGGCTCTCTTTCCTCCATTGAGGATTTTTGGCTTCTTTGTCAAAGATGAGGTGGCTCAGTGTATCTGGAGTAGTTTCTGGATCTTGTAGTCTACTCCATTGATCCTCGGGTCTGTTACTTTGCCAGTACCACACAGTTTTTATCACGGTGGCTTTATAGTATAGTTTCAGGTTCTGAGTTGTAATACTCCCTACCATGTCCCTGTTGCTTAAAATTGCTTTGGCTATTCTAGGTCTTTTGTGGTTCCAGATGAAAATTTGAATTTTTTTCTCTAGATCTTGAAATATGTTGTTGGGATTTCAATTGGGATTGCGTTGAATGTGTAGAGTAGCTTTGGGAGTATAGCCATTTTGACAATATTTGTTCTTCCTACCCAGGAGCAAGGTATGTCTTTCCATTTTTTGATATCATCTTCTATCTCCTTTTTCAGAGTGCTATAGTTTTCAGAGTAGAGGTCTTTCACCTCCTTTGTTAGATTGATTCCTAGGTATTTTATTTTTTGGGGTGCAACTGTGAAAGGGACTGACTCCCCAATTTCTATCTCAGTGGGTCTACTGTTTGTGTATACGAAGGCTATTGATTTTTGAACGTTGACCTTGTAACCAGCTACGCGGCTAAAATTGGCGATTAGGTCCAGCAGTTTTTTAACTGAGTTTTTAGGATCCTCTAGATAGAGTATCATGTCGTCAGCAAATAATGACAATTTAA
>PVIR01046451.1:0-10257 GCA_004026965.1 Petromus typicus
GTCTGTTTTTCGTGTATACAAAGACTATTGATTTCTGAGCATTAACCTTGTATCCAGCTATGTTACTAAAGTTAATGATTAAGAATACCAGTCTTTTGGTTGAGTTTTTGGGATCTTCTATATAGCATATCATATCATCAGCAAATAGTGACAACTTAACTTACTCCTTTCCTATTTTTATTCCTTTTATTTCTTTCTCTTGTCTAATTGCTGTGGCTAATGTGTCTAGCACTATATTGAACAGAAGTGCAGAAAATGGACATTCTTGTTTTGTTTCTGATCTTCATGTGAAAAATTCCACTTTTTAAACATTTACAGTGATGCTGGCCATTGGTCTCTCATAAATAGCTTTTAGTAGGTTGAGATAAAGTCCATCTATTCAGATTTTCTGTAGTGTTTTGATCATTAATGAGTGTTGAATTTTGTTGAATGCTTTTTCTGTATTTATTGGTATGACCATATGGGTTTTTTTATCTTTATTGGTACATTAAATATACACATCATGATTGCACTCCATAATGGGGATTTGTACCAGTATAAGACACAACTTAATTCTCATTTTTTCCCATAGCCCCACCCACCCTACCACCCCCCATATACATAAAATTTGTTTCCTTACTTTTTTGTTACAATCTCCACATTGTTTTTTATTCAGTGTGTAATGTATTACATTTATTGATGTACATATCTTGAACCATTCTTGCATCCCTGGGATGAATGCAACTTCATCTGGGTGCATGATCTCCTTGAGGATTCTCTGTATTCTCTTTGCCAGTATCTTCTTGAGGATTTGTGCATCAGCGTTCATTAGGGAAACTGGCATACAGTTCTCTTTTTAGTTGGGAATTTCTCTCCTTTTTGAATCAATGTAACGGTTGCTTCCAAAAATGATTTTGAGAGTGCTGCTTCCCTTTCCATTTAATTAAAATATTTAAAAAGTACTGGTGTTAACTCTTTTTTGAAAGTTTTGTAGAATTCAGCAGTAAAGCCTTCAGGACTAAGAATTTTCTTTCTCCTATTTTTTATTATATTTTTAATTTCACAGATTGGTATTAGTGTGTTTAACATTTTTATATCTTCTTCACTCAGCTTCAGAGGTTCATAAGTATCTAGAAATATATTCATTTCTTCCTCATTCTCCAACTTACTGGAGTGTAGAGTTTCCAAATAGGTGTTTGTTATGCTCTGAACTTCTTTTGGATCTGTGGGAATTACCCCGTTTTCATTCCTAATAGCATAAATGAGAGCCTTTTCCTTCCTTCCTTTGATAAGGTTGGCAAAAGGTGTGTCAAATTTGTTTATTCTTTTGAAGAACTAACTCTTTGATTCCTTGATTTTTTTGTATCATTCTCCAAGCCTCCATTGCATTGATTTCAGCTCTGATCCTTATACTTTCTTGCCTAGTATGAGCTTCAGGTTTCTCTTTCTCCTTCTTTCTTAGTAGCTTAAGGTTCAGCATTTGACAGTTTATTTGAGCTTGTTATGTTATTCTCCTTTAGGTGTTCACTGCTATGAATTTCCCTCACAGAGCAGCTTTTATTGTGTCTCATAAATTCCTGTATGTAGTACTGGGGTTATTATTTACTGGTAAAAACTGTTTAATTTCTTATGTGACTCATTTGTTATTCAGCAGAGTATTATTCAATTTCCATGTGTTTGTGAAGATCTTGGAATTTCTTTTGCTATTCAGCTCCAATTTCAAGGCACTATGATCTGACAACGTAAAAGGAATAACTTCAATTCATTTGCATTTACTTAAACATATTCTATGAACTAGCATGTGGTCTATTTAAGAGAATGACCAATAAGTAGCCTAGAAGAATGCATATTCTGACTTTGTGGGGTGAAATACTTTGTAGGCATCTATTAAGTTGACTTGTTCAAAGATTTGGTTCAATTCAAGTACTTCATTGTTGATTTTTTGGTCCAGTCAATCTGTCTAGCTCTGACAGTGGAGTATTGAAATTCCCTACTATTATTGTATTACTACTTATCTGGCTTTTTATATTCATTGATATTTGTTTTATGTATTGGGTGCACTGGAATTTGGTGCATAAATATTTATGAATGTCATCTCTTTCTCTTTGATTGTTCCATGTACAAGAATGTAACATCCTTCTTTGTCTCCTTTAACTAGTTTTGGTTTGAAATCTATTTTGTCTACTAATAGAATAGGCACTTCTACTTTTTGCAGTTTCCTGTCACATGAAGAACTGTTTTCCATCATTTCACTTTCAGTTTATGACTTTCTTTCTGAATTATGTGTGTTTCTTTTATGCAACACATTGTAGGGTCTTATTTCTAATCCATTCTGTGAGTCTTTTCTTTTAACTAGTGCATTGAAGCCAGTGACATTAGTAGTTATGACTGATATGGCCTGATTTGTACCTGCCATTTTGGGTATTTTTATTGGCTCTTTTATTGTTTGCTTTTCCACTTCCCACTCAATTGCTTGTTTTGTGTAATGAATTCACTCTGCTGGGCCTCATGAGTTTGTGGTCTTCAATGTTTGTTTGTTTTTTTCAAGATATTCTTTTGGATTTTTTTAGAGTGCAGTCTTTGTATTTGTGAAGTTTTCCATGTGTTCTTTTCATGGAAGTATCTTATTTCTCCAATGATTTTGAAAGACTTATTTTAGTTTTTATAATTTGGAATCTTTATTGGTACATTATGAATACACATCATCATCACATTCAACATTTAGAGTTTGTACCAGAGTATAACATGACTGAATTCTCATTTTTCCCATTCCCCCCACCCTATAAGCCCCCACCCTCCTATATATATAATCTTTGTTTCCTTTTTTCTTCATTATCATCACATTCAGTTTCCCCTCATTATTTACCCCTACACTATATTCCCTTTTAAATATTTTCTATTTCACAATATCAACTATACGTACTACAACTCATTTACAACTTCATTTTCTCATACCATAGAAAAAATATGATATTTACACACATCTGTGACCTATTTATTTTGATTGTGAGGTTGTCCTCAATGTGCATCCATTTGAGTATGAATGACTCAATCTTATCATTTTGAATGGCAGAGTAATACTCCATTCTACAAAAGAACCAAATGTTCTTTATCCAGTCTCCAGCTGATGGACATTTGGATTGTTTCCAAGAGTTAGCAATCACAAACTGAGCTGCTATAAACATGGGTGCACATATGTCTCTGTGATATGAATCTTTTAAATCTTTTGTGGATATACCTAGAGTGATGGCCAGGTCAAATGGGACCTCCAATCCTAGTTTTTTAAAAAATCTCCACACTGATTTCCACAGAAGTTGTATGAGTCCGTATTCCCACCAACAGTGGAGAAGGGTTCCCTTTTCTCCACAGTCTTGCCAACATTTGTTGCTGGATAATTGTGAAATGGTAGCCATTCTTTGTGGATTGAGATGAAATCTCAGTGTTATTTTCATCTGCATCTCTTGAATGACCAATGATGTTGAGCATTTCTTTCTGTACTTCTTAGCTGCTCTTCTTTCTCATAAAAGCATCTGTTCATTTCAGAGGCCCATTTCTGAATTAGGTCTTTAAATTTGGGTGGGCTGATTTTTTTTAGCTCTTTATATATTCTAGATAGAAACCGTGAATCTGAAGAACAGCTGGTAAAGATTTTTTCCCACATTGTTGGCTACCTTTTCACCATGTTGGTGGTTTCCTTTGCTGTGTAGAATATTTTTAATAGAATGAGATCCCATTTGTTGATTTCTTCTGCCAATTCTTGTGCTATAGAGGTTCTGTTCAAGAAGTCTTTCCCTAAGCCAATGTCTTCAAGAGTTTTACCTAACCTGTTTTGCAGCAGGTTTAGAATGTCAGTTTTAATGTTTAGGTCTCTTATCCACTTTGATTTTAGCTTGGTACACGATGAAAGAGATAGTTCTAACTTTAGTCTTTGGCAGGTTAAAGCCCAGTTTTTCCAGCACCATTTGTTGGAGAAACTATCTTTCCTCCATTGAGGATTTTTGGCTCCTTTTTCAAAGATGATGTGGTTCAGTGTGTCTGGAGTAGCTTCTGGATCTTCTAATCTACTCCATTGATCCTCAGGTCTGTTATTTTGCCAGTACCTTATAGTATAGTTTCACATTAGGAATTGTAATACCCACACAACCATGTCCCTGTTGTTCAGAATTGCTTTTGCTATTCTGGGTCTTTTGTGGTTCCAGATGAAAGTTTGGATTTTTTTCTCTAGATCTGTGAAAATGCTATTGGGATTTCAATCAGGATTACATTGAATCTGTACAGTAGTTGTGAGAGTATAGCCATTTTGACAATATTGCTTCCTCCTACCCAGGAGCAAGGTATTATTTGGTACCTTATGAATACACATCATCATCATTGAAGAGATTATACACCTAATAGCATAGGGAATATAGTGTAGGGGTAAATAATGAGGGGAAACTGAATGTAATGATAAGGAGCAAGGTATTATTTCCATTACTTGATATCTGCTTCTATTTCCTTTTTCGGAGTGCTGTGGTTTTTCAGAGTAGAGGTCTTTCACCTCCATTTGTTAAATTGATTCCTAGATATTTCATTTTGGGGGGTGCTATTTTATAAGGAACTGACTTCCCAATTTCTAACTCAATGGGTCTGCTATGTGTACACAAAGGCGATTGATTTTTGAACATTGACCTTGTATTCAGTTATGTGACTTAATTTGGCAATTAGGGCCAGCAGTTTTTTAATTGAGTTTTTAGGATCCTCTAGGTAGAGTATCATGTCATCAGCAAATAATGACAACTTAGCTTCTTCTTCATTTCTTATCTTTACTCCTTTTATTTCTTTCTCTTGCCTAATTGCTATGGCTAATATTTCCAGAACTATATTGAATAGAAGTGGTGAGAGAGGACATACTTCTCTTGTTCCTGATCTTAATGTGAAAGGTTTCAGTTTCTGACCATTTAGTATGATGCTGGCTGATGGTATCTCATAGAGGGCTTTTATTAGTTTGAGATACAGACCATATATTCCTATCTTTTGTAGGGTTTCAAGCATAAATGGGTGTTGTATTTTGTCAAATGCTTTTTCTGCATCAATTGAGATGACCATATGGTCTTTGTCCTTAAGCCTGTTAATATAGTGTATAACATTTATTGATTTACATATGTTGAACCATCCTTGCATGTCTCTGATGAATCCAACTTGGTCAGGGTGTATAATCTCTTCGATGATTCTCTGTATTCTGTTTGATAGTATCTTATTGAAGATTTTTGCATTGATGTTCCTTAGGGATATTGACCTGTAGTTCTCTTTTTTCGTTGAATCTTTCTCTGCTTTCCAAATCAAGGTAATGGTTGCTTCCAGGAATGAGTTTGGGAGTACTGCTTCCTTTCAATTTCATTCAAGAGTTTAAGAAGTAGAGGCACTAACTCTTCTTTAAAAGTTTTATAGAATTCAGCGGTAAAGCCATCAGTTCCAGGGCTTTTCTTTGTTGGCATGGTTTTTATTATATTTTCAATTTCACTGATTGATATTGGGGTATTAAGATTTCTACATCTTCTTTATTCAGCTTTGGAAGTTCGTATGTGTCTAGAAATATATCCATTTCTTCTAGATTTTCCATTTTATTACTGTATAAATTTTCAAAATAAGTGTTTAGTATCTTCTGGACTTTCTCTGGGTCAGTAGTTATTTCTCCTATCTCATTCCTAATAGCATAGATATGGGCCTTTTCCTTCCTTTGTTTAATAAGTTTAGCTAAGAATCTATCAGTTTTATTTATCCTTTCAAAGAACCAACTCTTCAATTCATTCATTTTTTTGTACCATTCTCTTAGTTTCTGTTGCATTAATTTCTGCCCTGATCCTTATAATTTCTTGCCTAGTGCTAGTTTGGGGTTTGTCTTTCTCCTGTCTTTCTAGTCGCATGAGGTTCAGAATTAAATTGTTTATTTGAGCTTGTTCCATTTTCTTGATGTAGGCCTTTACTGCTATGAATTTTCCTCATAGAACTGCTTTCACTGTGTCCTACAAATTTCTGTATGTTGTACTGGGGTTATAATTTAGTTGTAAGAACTGTTCAATTTCTTCTCTAATTCCTTCCATGACCATTGGTTGATCAGCAGAGTGTTATTCAGTTTCCATGTGTTTGTGAGTATTCTGGACTTTCTTTTGTTATTCAGCTCCAATTTCAGGGCACTATGATCTGACAGTATACAAGAGATAACTTCAATCCCTTTGCATTCACTTAAACCTGTTCTATGAATCAGCACATGGTCTATTTTGGAGAATGTTCCATGAGCAGCTGAGAAGAATGTAAATTCTGAGTTTGTGGGGTGAAATACTCTGTAAACATTTATTAAGTCCATTTGCTGAAGAGTCTAGTTTAGCTCAAGTATTTCCTTATTGGCTTTTTGTCCAGTGAATCTGTCTCTTTGTGACAGAGGTACATTGAGTTCCCCAATTATTATTGTATTGGTGTTTATCTGGTTTTTCATGTCCACTAATGTTTGTTTTATATAGTTGGGTGCACTAATATTCAGTGCATAGATGTTTAAGAATGTCATTTCTTTCTCTTGGATTTTTCCCTGTACTAAAAGATATGGTCCTTCTTTATCTCTTTCTATCAGTTTTGACTTGAAGTCTGTCTGTCTGCCAATAAGACTGCCATGCCTTTTTATTTTTTTCTGTTTCTTGTTGCATAGAATATTGTTTTCCATCCCTTTACTTTCAATCCATGGGTTTCTTTCAGAATTGTGTGTGTTTCTTGTATGCAACTGACTGTAGGATCTTGTTGCTTGATCCACTCTGCCAGTCTGTGTCTTTTAACTGGTGCATTGAGTTCACTGACATTAATGGTTATGACTGATATAGGCAAATTTAGTGCTGTCATGTTTTCCTGTTCTTGGCTCTGTTATTCTATGTTTGCACTTTTCCCATCACTTTCTTGTTTGGCCCCATAGATTGATTCGGTTAGGTCTCATGGATTTGTAACTTTCCTTAATTTTCTCCAAGATATTCTTTAGAATGTTTTGGAGAGCTGATTTTGTATTTGTGAAATTTTTCAGGTGTTCTTTGTTATGGAAGTATCTTATCTCCCTATCAATTTTGAAGGATAGTTTTGCAGGATACATCACTCTGGGTTGGAAGTTGTTTTCCTTCAGAGTTTGAAACACTTCACTCCAGACTCTTCTTTCATTGAATGTTTGACTTGAAAAGTCTGTTGTAATCCTTACAGGCAACCCTCAGTATGTAATTGTTTTCTTTTCTCTTGCTGCTTTCAGAATTTCATCTCTTTTTTTGGCTATCTGGGACTCTTATGATTATATGCCTAGGTATAGATTTTTTTCATGTCATTCGCATGTGACATTCTGTATTCTTCATTTATTTGTCTGTCCAATTCTTTTCCTTTTCCTGTGAAGTTTTCTGCCATTATCTCTGTGAACAGTTTTTTTGTATGTCTTTTGTCTCCCGCTTCCTCAGTGACTCCAATCAATCTTATGTTATTGTTTTAATCATCTAGGAGTTTTTAGATTGATTTCTCATTATCCTTTGCCATTTTCCATAAATTATGACTTTCCTGTTCATTGGCTGAGATCCTGTCTTCAAGATCTGAAATTCAGTCTTCTGCCATTTTCATTCTATTACATAAACTATCACTTTCTTTCTTGATTTCCTAGACCTCTGCTTTTAGGTGTTTAAAATATTCCATTGCATTTGTTATCTCAGATTCTATCAACTCCATGATTTCCTCTTTAGCTTTATTAATCATCATGTTGACAGTGTCCAGTATCTCTGCTTTCATCTCAGAGATCAGCTCTGATTTCCATTTTACTAGATCTGCTTTGATTATCATTTCTAAGAACCCTGAAGACTGACCTTCAGATTTCTCTATTTCCCTTCCCCCTGCATTACCTTGGGGTTGAAGATCTTTGCATCTGAGACTTTGAATGTTTCCTCATCTCTGAGTTTTTTTCATTATTGATGTTTTTGGCTTTCTACCTTTCCTGTTGTCTGGCGATGTTTGTTGCAAGTCTCTTTCTTCCTAATATTTAGGACCCTTAAAATATCTGTTTCCTGGGTTGTTCTTCTAGAGTCTGTATTGGGGCCTAAAAAAACCCCTAGTTCTGGCACACCATATAAGGCACTCAGACACCATAGTCTGATCACCTTCTGCAGTTTGCTTACGGGCAGGAAGGCTCTGTCCATTGCACAACTGTAATGGCGCTGCTCGAGTTTCCAATAGGCCCGCCTACTCACCATTACAGGGTACCTGGGTGTGCTTGTGCAGTCAGTGTGGAGAAATGCATGCTCTGGGCCCTGCTCTACTGCAAGGCCATTGCCTGAGGTTTCTGTGGCTTTGTCCACTCCTATACAAAGTCCCTGGGTTCGCTTCCAGAGTGGTCCTGGAGGCCAGCAGGCTCCAGCCCCTTCCCAGCTTCAATGGCGCTGGCTGAGGATTCTTCGGCTCCACCTGCTCCTATACTGAGTCCCTGGGTACACTTCCAAAGTGGGCCTGGAGGCCAGCAGCCTCCAGTCCCTGTGCAGCTTCAATGGTGCTAGCTTGAGTTTTTGAATTTTTCTCATTTCTATTTTGCTAGCCTGTACCAAAAGTCACTGCATGACCTAAGCAGTGCTTACCCCACTTTCCCACTGGGGAATGTCCTGCATGTTTCTGATCTGTATCCAATGGCAGGAAGGCTGCTGACCAGTGGCAGAAATCACTGCACAACCTCTGCAGTTCTTATCTAGACTTGTACACAGGGGAATGCGGTTCTTGCAGGATTCTGGTCTGATCCCAGTGGCAGAAATACTGCTGGAAAGCAGTGAAAATCACTGGGCACCCTCTGTGGCACTTACTTATTTCACCCACATGGGAACTGAGGTCCAACAGGCTGCTAGTCTGGTCCCAAACAACACTTAATAAGTCTTAAAGTATAGAATAGAGATAAAATTAAGAATTCTGAAAAATACCACATTCATATATACAAAAATATTCTAACAATAAAATGGCATCAATTCTTGAAGAATTGCTCATAGATGAAAACGCTCACCAACTAGAAGATGTTAGTTCTTTACAATTGTTTCCACATATCCAACACCAGTGTCAGATAAATTCCAATGTGTTTTCATGAAAGCTACAACCTTTCGTGGAATGGGAGAATAAACGAATACACAATATATAAAATTAATCATATTCCTAGAATTTAGAAAAGCATTTGGGTTTCTCAAGTGGTTGTTCGTTGAATTAATCAATAAAGCGTGGCTTCCAAGGCTTTGCTACACATAGGCAGATATTCTGTTGCTGTAAAAATTGAAAACTATAAAGCAAAGGGCAGCATTAATTGGCAAATACTGTAAGTATAACATTCCTTTGCTTGATAAATGAAAAAAAAATTTTAATGAAAAGCTAGGCTTGTTGATGCAGACACAAAATCCCAGCATTCTTTGAGACTAGGCAAAAGGATAACAAATTTGAGTGTAGCCTGGGAAATGTTATAGCTAAATTAGACTGTACTTCAACATTTAAAAATAATTAAAAGACCTGGTGATTTAGCTCAGTACAAAGGACTTGAATTCAATCATGAGGCCTAAAAACTGGAAATAAAAATATTAAATGAAAACAAAAAGAAACAGAAACAATTAGGCTCAAAAAGTCCTGAGTGTCTATGAATGAGGAAGAAATAATGAATTTCCACTAATAACCATTTAACTTTTTCCATAGATATGGAGCAGTGTTTGAAGTGTTCTGATGATCAGTACGCCGCAACTCACCAAACCCGCTGCCTCCCAAAGTCTGTGACTTTTCTGGCATATGAAGATCCCATGGGGAAGACCCTGGCTAGCACCTCCTTGAGTCTCACTGTCACCACAGCTGCTGTTCTTGGGCTCTTTGTGAAGCACCGAGACACTCCCATTGTCAAGGCCAACAACCGGTCTCTCAGTTACACCCTGCTCATCTCCCTCATCTTCTGCTTCCTCTGCTCCTTACTCTTCATTGGCCGTCCCAACACAGCCACCTGCATCCTCCAGCAGACCACATTTGCAGTTGTCTTCACTGTGGCTGTTTCCACTGTCTTGGCAAAAACCCTCACTGTGGTTCTGGCTTTTAAGGTCACTGCTCCAGGGAGAAGGATGAGACAGTTTCTGATATCAGGGGCACCTAACTACATCATCCCCATCTGCTCCCTGATACAACTCACTCTCTGTGGAGTCTGGATGGGAACAAATCCACCCTACATTGACACAGATGCACACTCTGAACATGGCCACATCATCATCGTGTGCAACAAGGGCTCCCTCA
>PVIR01046452.1:0-10226 GCA_004026965.1 Petromus typicus
AAAGAAAGAAAGAAAAGAAAGGCATAAGCCATGGTAAGAGGCCTGAAAAGAAAGAGGGAGGAGAAAACCTGACAATACATGAGGTTAGACAAGAGGAACGGAACTTATTCTGTCTTGAGGGTCTCGGGTGACTTTGAGCCTTAGAGGTCCCATCTGTTGAAGCCTGGAGGACAGAAGCTGGAGCCTCTAACAGCTCTTGTTTGAGCTGAGAAAATGAGGTGGTTATAGCAGGATCTATAGGCTCATGGGAATCTCCCTTGGAGGCCTCATATAGCGGGGCTGCTAGAAGGGAGTAATTTGCGATCCAAGATCGGAGGTAGTCTGCTAGGCCCAGAAAGGAAAGGAGTTCCTGTTTGTTGGAGGGGATTGGAATATCTCGAAGTGTGTGTTTTCTATCTAGTGTGATGGATTTGAAACCAGGGGACAGGGATATGCCTAGGTAGGTAACTTCTTGTCTGAAAAGCTGAACCTTAGCTGGAGAGACCTGGTAACCTTTTTTTACTATAAAGTTAAGGAGAGTATGAATGTCCTACTGAATAGCTGTCAATGAAGGAGCGCACAGAAGGAGGTCATCAACATACTGGATGCAACAGGAACCCTGTAGTCGAAGAAAGGATAAGTCATGTGCCAAAATTTGTCCAAAGAGGTGAGGGTTGTCTCAGAATCCCTGGGGCAGAACCGTCCAAGTTAGCTCTATAGAGACGTTGGAGGAAGGATCAATCCAAGTGAAAGGAAAGATATCTTGAGAGTCTTTGTGTAAGGGTATAGGAAAAAAGGCCTCTTTCAAGTCTAAAACTGAGAAATAGGTAGTATTGGAAGGAATGTAGGACAGAAGTGTTAGGGATTGGGAACTATTGGATGGATTAGAACGACTGCTGAGTTGATAAGCCGAAGGTCTTGGACCAAGCGATAGGCACCATTAGGTTTTTTGACAGTAAGAATAGGAGTATTATAGGGGGAGTTAGTCGGCCGCAGGAACCCCTTATTGAGTAAGTCTGTAACAATTGGCAGCAATCCTAAAACACTAGAGTGTGCCAAGGGGTACTGGGCTTGAGCTAGAAACTGGGAAGGGTCTTTGAGAAGGACCTTGGGGGGGGCACTTGCTTAGCTATGGAAGGTGAGTGGGTGTCCCAGACTTTGGGGTTAACTAGGGTGGGGTCAATAGGCCATTGGGAAGAAGGGGCTTGCAGCTGGACAGCCTGTGAAAATAAGAGACAGAAGGAGGATGTCAGAGTGCTGGAGGGCTCTGGAAGGGAGAATTGGATGGAAGTGCCAATTTTGGAGAGGATATCTCTGCCTAGCAAAGGGACAGGACAAGAAGGAATAACTAAAAATGAGTGTAAAAATGAGAAGTTGTCAATTGTGCATGATAGGAGAGGTATTTGTCGGGGGTGACGGGACAGGCCCTCTACCCCAACGATAGAGGTCTTGGACAGGGAGGTAGGTCCCCAATACTCTCGCAAAGCAGAAAAACTAATGTCCATGTCAAGTAGAAAGGTGATCATTCTACCTGCTGCAATGAGAGTTACCCTGGGCTTCTGGGCGGTGATCCGCGTTGGGCCAGATTGAGCTAGGGCCTCTGCACAGGTCCTTTGCCGCCAAACCAAGGTCATTTGAAGGAACAGGCGGGCCAGCTGCCCAATGGTGGGTGGACACCAGGGGGCAGTCAAAACCCCAATGTCCCCTCTGTCTGTACCTGGGGCAGGGCTTGGTAGGAGGTTTAGGATTTGGGCAGTCTTTTGCCCAGTGGCCTTGTCAATTGCACTGGAAGCAGGGTCCCTGAGGGACAGAGGGTCTTCTCTTAGGCAAGGTAGGATTAATGGCCTGTGCCAATAACTGGTATTTCTGTTTAGCTTTTATGTCATCTTGACCATGGTAGGCCTTGAATGTGACTGCCAGAGCTTCCACTTGGGGAGTAAGAGGACTCTTCTCCAACATTTTTAACTTAGCTTTAACGTCAAGATAACTCGAAGAGAAAAAATGCATCACGAGCAGCCTCTGACCATCGGCAGTCTCTGGGCCCAGGTCTGTATATTGTCGAAGGCCCTCAACTAATCTTTAGAGAAAGGTGGTTGGGTTTTCATTTTTGTCTTGAATGATCTCGTTTAACTTATCATAATTAACAGCCTTCATGGCCGATCGATGTATGCCATGGAGTAGGCAGTTAACATTCCTGTTTCTGGCTCAGTACCTGCCTGAGTATTGTAGTCCCATTTCAGATCTTTGTCGGGAACAGTCTCTGCACCTGCTGGGTGGTCACTGTTTGTAAGATGTTCTTGATTGGGAACAGTCTCTGCACCTGCTGGGTGGTCATTGTTTGTAAGATGTTCTTGATTGGCAAGGGCTCGGGCCTGCTCCAGCACTTTTTTGTTCTCAGGGGTTAGAGAGTTAGTTAACACAACAAAATATCATGATAGGTCAATTGATAAGATCGAAGTGAAACTGTTTGATAAAGGTTGCAGAGTCAGAAGCGAAAGATCCAAGGCTGGACTGAATAAGAGTTAGCTCGGCAATTGGAAAGGGAGGTGTGGACCGGTGTAATTTTTTTAGCTCTGGTAACCTCTCGCAAGGGTGTCATCCTGTGGGCAGACTGAGGAATGTCAGAATCTGGCGACCTGTGAGACTTTGAGCGAGTGAGGGGAGGAGTCTGAGGGGAGGAGTCGGACCATGAGGGGGGACGGAGGAGGGAGGAAGAGAAGGGGATGTTCCTGTGAGCCAGTAGGGGGTGGGTGAAGGGCTGTAACTGGAGCTGAGGTAGAGCATTTTGAGGGCCTCTTCGGTATGGGGGAGGGTCGTCTGTCGGGTCTGGAATACCTATGGAGTCTAGGGAGAGAGGTGTGGAAGTAGATGGAGTCTGAGCCACTAACAGCTTTGGAAGAGAAGGTTGCTGGCTAGCCAGAGAACAGAGGGAGGGCTGGCTACAAAGATAAGAAAGACCTTGGACAAAGGAGATCTCCAGCCATTTTCCTTGGTGTTTACAGAAGTTATAGAGGTCCCTAATTAGACCCGGTTCAAGCGAGCTGTTAGGTAGCCAAACATTTTGGTTATCAAGTTTATATTGAGGCCAAATTCAAGTGGACAAACATATAAGGTGCTTAGGTTTTAGATCCAGGCCTTCCAGGTTTCATAATAAACACCCCAGAGGGGCATCCACAGGAATGGAAAATCTAGATCTCATGGTAACCAAAAGCAAGACACAGGGCGGTGTCCAGAAATCCAAGCATCTTCAGAAGTACAGAACACAAGGAACCCCTACTTAGGATCCAATCCTAAGTACAGAACCCGAGATTCCTTGAGGAGGTGTCCCTACCACAAGGAGGAGGGTTAGACGGAGCGGCCACACCACGGTCTGAGGTGGACCTACAGCGGGTGGAGGCGGGATGGGTAAGTCCCGGACTTGTCCCGGTGAGGCCCAGGCTCACAACAGAGGAGAGACAAAGACCTGGGCCCCAGTCTAGCGTCCCAGAAAGATGTCTTGGCTTTTGGTCACCAGGGTTTTAGGATCAAGTAATTTGGACTGTTGTTAATAAAAGGGAGGAACTTACTTACCTAGGCCTGGGTGAAGGTGTAGATTTTCCAGTGTTGTTTGCTGAGAAGGCTCCAGAGAGGACGGTTGTGGGTGCTAGGGGGCAGGTCGGAGCATCAGGGAGTGGGGGGTTGGGGCCCTCTGATAAAGAATCGGGGACACCAGTAATCCCATTTCTGACACCAATGTTAAGGCAGAAAAGGAACCCATCGATGCTCAACGACCACGCCACACACCAGGCAACCCAGGAGATTTTAGTAAAGGGATGCAGCTCCCACAATGGGAGCCTCAGGAGCCAGGGGGGACAAAGGGAGGAAGAGAGGGAAAGGAAGGAAAGGAAAGAAAGAGAGAGGGAGAAAGAGAGACGTGCAGAGAGAGGGAAAAAAGAACAGAGAGAGCGGGGAGGACAGGGGGTAAGTGATTTATAGAGGCCAAGTTCACGTTTGGGCCGAGCAGACAAGGAATTCTCCTTCACAGGTGAATTTTCTGTTTGTTTTGTTTAGAGACAGGGTCTAGTTTTGTAGTTCAGGCTGGCCCTGAGCTCAGCCTCCAACTCACATCACAGCAATCCTCCTGCCTCTCCCTCCCGAGTGCTGGGATTACAGGCGTGAGTCACCACGCCCAGCACTGTGGTACCTGGTACTGGTTGCTGCTGGGCGTCCATGCCCAGTATGATATGTGGTTAGGGAGGATCGAACCTGGGTCCTTGCACTTGCAAGACAGGCACCTGAACCACTGAGCTAACTCCCCGGCCCGATAGGTGAATTTTAAAGGTAATTTGGGCCTCAATGGTTAGCTGAGTTAAGTCATAGCCTAGGGGAAGGGGTGACTGCTACATGTTCCCTCCTGAGTTTGGACTTTTATAGAAAGGTGGGACCTGAGTTTTAAGGGATATGGCCTTCACAGTAATAGGGAACAGAACCCAGTAGGGGGTTTGAGCAAAGAGTTTTTGCTAATACCAGAGAGTCATATTGTAAGGTTAGGTAGCTTATAACATTGTAACTTTTCTAACACCCTCCTTTTTCTTAATCTTCATTCATGGGCCCATGTGTGCATATATGTCACTATAATTCCTTTCATTCTTTCATGTATATTCCTAGCTGGGGAATAGCAGAGTCAAATGGGACCTCTCATCCTAGTTTTCTGAGAAATCTCCACACTGATCTCCACAGTAGTTGCACAAGTTTACATTCCCACTAACAGTGGAAGTGTTCCTTCCTCCCCACAGCCTCACCAAAATTTCATGCTGGTTAATTTCCCAATAGTATTATAGGTGGGAAAGCTAGTTAGATACATGGCAGACAGATAGATAGGGAAGGCCCTTGAAAAAACTCACAAGAAGGGAGATTCTTACCAAGGTCAAAGACATCAGCAGAATTCCTGGACAACAGTGACTCTTATTGCCTCATTCTCCTGAATAACTACATTGATGGGGAGTCAAGATCTAGATCTACCTCCTCCCCAGGAAGATAGTAATTGTAAATCCCCTGGGTAAAAGGCCAGGAATTTGGCCCACCTTGGATCAAAAAGACCCTGCATGAACTTGATTTCTCATTGGACCCCATTTGATCAAGATTGCTTAAACAACTGCACTTGTAATTTCATTGATTTGCTCATTTCTTTTCAATCTTATTGGAAGCCTCCGCTTTATTTATTGGTTAACTGTTAATATGTCCACCTCCTTGAATCTTATTGGAAGCTCCCACCTTAAATCCTCTTCACCTCATGGCTTTGTGCCATAAAAGCGCTCTGAAAAGTGAGGTGGGGGGGGTTACCCACCTTTCCAATTTCCCCTTCTGTCTCTCTTAGCCAGAAGGTTTCTCTCTCAATACAATTTTCCTACTCAACCCTCTGTCAGTCATTCCTAAAATTCATCCTTTGATTTTAGAGAACAGAAACTCAAGTCTTAAGTGCAGAGCTAGGCTTTGGTCTCCTGTATCAATAGCAGCCATTCTTTATGGAGTGAGATGAAATCTCAGTGCTGTTTTCATCTGCATCTCTCATATGACCAATGATATTGAGCATGTCTTCATATGCTTCCTGGCTAATTTTCCTTCCTTCTTCCTCTGTTCATTTCAGAAGAACCAACATCAAATTGGCTATACTCTCACAACTACTACACGAATTCAATGCAATTCTGGTTGAAACTGCAACACAATATTTCACAGATCTAAAGAAAATGATCCAAAAATTCATCTGGAACCACAAAAGACCTAGAATAGTAAAAGCAATTCTAACCAACAAGGACATGGCAGGAGATATTATGATTCCCCAACTTGAAACTATGCTACAAAGCCACTACGATAAAAACCTTGGTACTGGCTAAGTAACAGATGAGAGGACCAGTATAATAGATTAAAAGACCTAGAAACAACCCCAGATACACCAACCCACCTCATCTTTAACAAAGGAGCCAAATATTCTCAGTAGAGGAAAGACAGCCTCTTCAGCCAATGGTGCTGGAAAAACCGAGTTTTAACCCACCAAAGACTAAAGCTAGACCTATCTCCTCCACCGTGTACTAAACTAAAATCAAAGTGGATTGGAGATCTAAACATTAAAACAGAAACACTGGACCTGCTGGAAAATGGGCAGGGTAGAACTCTTGGAGACATTGGTTTAGGGAAAGGCTTTATGAACAAAACCTCTGCAACACGGGAACTAGCAGACGGAATCAACAGCTGGGTTCTCCTGGTATTAAAAAGCTTCTGCACATCAAGAGAAACCACCAGCAGAATGAAAAGAACACTAATATTCTGGGGGAAAAAAAAAGTATTTACTAGCAGTTTCTCAGACAAAGGGCTACTATCTAGAGCATATCAAGCTTACAGAAATCAGTCCACACCCCAAATTTAAAGGCCCAGTTGAAAAATGGGCTTCCTTCCCTCATTTGAGTTAGCAACAGGAACTGCTGAGATATACTGCTGCACAGGATGTACAATTTTCCTGAGAAATTCTTTGTATCCAAATTTGTATTTACCTACAGGCACTACTGCAATTACTATTTTTATTTTAAAGCCCTAGGAATAAAGATTTACCACACTTGGTTTTAAAAATTCATGACGGAATACAGTACAAGTGGCACACATCTGACCTCCAAAACACCTGCATGTCCTTTTTTGTTTGTTTGTTTGTTTGATACAGGGTCTCACTTTGTCGTTCAGGCTGGCCTCAAACTCACTATGTAGCCCAGGCCAGCCTCGAACTCACAGCGATGTTCCTGCCTCTGCCTCTCCAGTGCTGAGATCGTAAGTGTGAGTAACCAGCCAGGCATTTTGTTATGGGGATATTGGGGATTTAAACTGGAACCTCACACTTACCAAGCTGATGCTGGAATCACTGAACTAAATCCCCGCCCCTTGCATGCCATTTTTTAAGAAATAGGAATGTTGGGCCGGGTATTTAACTCAGTGGTTTCGGCGTCTGCCTTGCAAGTGCAAGGACCTGGGTTCAATCCCAGGTAACCACATACAACAGTGCCAAGTGTGACACACCCACCAGTAATCGGTACCACATACCACAGTGCTGGGCACAATGGCTCAGGCCTGTAATCCCCCGCAGGCCTGTAATCCCACTCAGGCCTGTAATCCTCAGTGGCTTCTGAGGGAGTCACTATGCATCCCAATCTCAAAATAAAAACTACAAAAATGCTTAAATGTAGGTCAGTGTAAAGACCTTGCTTTGAATCCCCAAGACTAAGAACAAAGCTGGCCTTAAGTAAGGTGTCCCAGGAAGACCCAGGAATTTCCAGTCTCTAGCCAGAAAGTTCCACCAATTCAGACTGTGAAGCACCCGACAAAGGATGCTTTTGAATTGGATAGTATTTCAAGTGAATGGAATTAGGTATCCATGGCTACTTCCAGGTAGGGCAGGTGCCTCAGGCAAGGGCAAGGTTAATTACTAAAGGGGTTTAAATCTGCTTCTGGATGAAATTATGCTTAAAATTGTGTTGTACCCGGGGCCGGAGGTTTAGCTCAGTGGTTCCAGCGCCTGTCTTGCAAGTGCAAGGGCCTGGGTTCGATCCCCAGAAACCACATACAATACTGGGCATGGAGACTCACGCCCAGCACCAACTAGTACCATATACCACAGTGCTGGGCATGGTGGCTCACACCTGTAATCCTAGCACTTGGGAGGCAGAGGCAGGAGGATTGCTGTGATGTGAGTTGGAGGCTGAGCAGAGGGCCAGCCTCACTACAAAGCGAGACCTGTCTCAAAAAATCCTAAAAAAATTTTTTTTTTGTTTTACCCTGCCTTTGACAAGGCATTTTATTAGGAAAACACATTGTAGTAAAATATGATGAATCTTGGGTTGGTTTCTTTCAGACCTTGGCCCTCTTGGCTAGCAATGCTATCATCTACTTTGCCTCTTACCCTTCCTTCCTACAGGAGGGAAGATAGCATCTGGGTGGCTTAATCAATAGCTTGACTGTCTGCTTCTCCTGCAGCGCTGCAGCTGCCTACTTGGTCCCTCTCAGGTTGTGATTTAAAGTCCTGCCCCTTCCCTGTGGGATGAGAGTGATTTGGTGTTGGGAAGCTAGTGAAATAGTAAGCATTATTTAATTATATCTCGAGTGATATGAAAACATATATTATTGAAGTAGCAAAGGACATTATTTTTTCTTCTATTTATTGTTTTGTTTTCTAGTATATTAGGATTTAACCATCACCCCACGCACTGTAAGAAGTTTCTACCAGGGGGCCGGGGAGTTAGCTCAGTGGTTCCGGCGCCTGTCTCGCAAGCGCAAGGGCCAGGGTTCAATTCCCCGGTAACCACATAACAATACTGGGTGTGGAGACCCACACCCAGCAGCAATCAGTACCACATAGCACAGTGCCGGGCGTGGTGGCTCACGCCTGTAATCCCAGCACTCGGGAGGCAGAGGCAGGAGGATTGTGATGTGAGTTGGAGGCTGAGCTCAGAGCAGCCTGAACCACAAAGCGAGACCCTGTCTCCAAAAACCTAAAAAAAAAAAAAAAAAAAAAAAGAAGTTTCTACCAGGAAGATACACAGCCAGATTTTTCTGTTTCTTAAGTTCTTAGACAGTCTGTCACTAAATTTGCCCAAAGATGCCTGAAATTCTCCTACTTCAGATCTTTTCAATAGTTAGAATTACATCTGTGCTCTCATATGCCAAACAAAAATGAACCCTATGAACGCAGTATCAGGCTGGGGATTTATATGTAAAACAAAGATCTGGGCTCCGGAAAGAGCTCAGTGATACAGCATTTCCTCAGCGAGCGAGAGACACGAGATTCCAACCTTTGTATCAGACAAAACCAATGCAACATTCTCAAAATAGTCCACCCACGTTTGTATAAAATCCACAGTTTCACTATTCGGGATGACAAAAATAGCTTCTTGTATGTGAGAAAACAAAATGTTTTTCCTACTTTCAGAGTTAATACAATTCTAATACCCCAACCAAAATGTGTGGGAATTTCTCTCCACCAATGAGGAAATCTCCCCAGCATTCCAGCGAGGTGTACTGTAATCACACTCCATGGTGACTTCACCTGTGCTTGCAACAGTCTGGGTTTGATGTCAAGTGCTGACAAGAAAAATTGTGACCCCACCCACCGGAGGACAGCACTAGAGCCCAGAGGTCACGGGCTCAGCGTCCTCAAGACTGTGCTCCACGTCACATGTCAGTCTCGTGCCTCAATCCATTATTTCGATTTTGCAGTACTCTGAAGTATGACATTTGCATTGAGGTATGTCTCAATTTCATGAAAAAAATTTTTAAAAATTTTGAGCAGGGGGCCGGGGAGTTAGCTCAGTGGTTCCGGTGCCTGTCTCGCAAGCGCAAGGACCCGGGTTCGATTCCCCGGTAACCACATAACAATAGTGGGTGTGGAGACTCACACCCAGCAGCAACCAGTACCACATACCACAGTGCCGGGCGTGGTGGCTCACGCCTGTCATCCCAGCACTCGGGAGGCAGAGGCAGGAGGACTGTGATGTGAGTTTGAGGCTGAGCTCAGGGCCAGCGTGAACCACAAACCGAGACCCTGTCTCCAAAAACCTAAAAAAAAAATTTTTTTGAGCAGGTTCTCCTAAATCACTGAGTTGCCCAGGCTAGAATCCATTTTGAGTTCCTCCTCTTTCAGCAAATTACAGGCAGGCACTACTATCTCGCCAGGCTCAGGCAGTTTTTAAAAATATATTCAAAACTGGAAAGTCTAAGGTCAATTGAGCAGAAATGTCAGATTTGAAATAGCTATGCAGTTCAAGTCCTACAAGAGGAAAGCAAGTTGGATAATATGAATGCACTGAACCCTACAGAAAAGAACCTGAAAATGTCCTCAGACACCAGGGCGGAGCTCAGTTCTAAAGCTCTGAGCCAGCTCGCCCTGGGCCACAGACGGAGTCCAATCAGCGTCGGCTCTGGAAGGCGGGGAAGACAGTGCGCATGCGCGTCGGTCACCCACGCTCCTTCCGACTTTGCAGCCTCTTGGGTCTGGGCCGGTTTAGTCGCGGTGTTTGTTGTGGCGCCATCGCCCCCGGTGCCGAGGGATCCTCGGGGCGACTCTGGGGTGCGGCAGCGGCGGGAAGATGGCGGCGGTGAGTGCGGGGCTGGAGGAAGCGGGCTGTGCGCACCGCGGGACGCGTGACTGACCCGGCCTCCGCGCGCTCCGGGTCAGCAGTCGGGGTCGCGCTCCGGGTCCGCGGTAGGCGGGGCTGGGCCGGCACCGGGTC
>PVIR01046453.1:0-10255 GCA_004026965.1 Petromus typicus
TGGCTCCTGACTCACTGGTGTGAGCCTTAGTGATCATCCTTTTCATCTCCCTGGAAACCAGCGACTGTGAGTGGAGCATTAGCTGTGTCCCTGGCTGGCTTGCCAAACAGCTTTGTCTGTGGACATGATGATAAAAGTTTGAACTTTGATAAAAATAACAAGAAAAAGAAGAAGGCTCCATCTTTTTCTTTCTGCTCCCTTTACTGTGTGGCAGTTGAAATATTCTACCAGAGTGTCCTGCAAGATTTCAGGATCTGATATATCAGGTGCATGCTTCCTTGTGGACCTACATATCTGCTGACTGTTTGGAAGTGGTAACACTGACATTCGCAGGTGCTCAGGGCTTCTCAGCAAGTCCCCTTCACTATGCTGCCTGAGCTGGAGGGTCTCATCTTTCTCAGAGCAGATGGCTGATATCTCGCTGCCTCCAGCTCCTGCTCCTGCACACTGTATACACCAGACTGGCAAATCTATTGTGACTTGAAACCTCCTCCTTACCCCTCAGAGTATTTGTCAGAGATCTCGTCTAGCTCAGTCCATGGGGTAGCTCTGTCTTTGTGCTTCTAAAACAGGCACAGAGAAGCATGAAATATGAGTGGAAACACAGCTGCTTGGAATGCACATCAAATGGCATTCCTGTTTCATCTATGATTTAGTATCTGCCAGAGTCAAAAGTCTGGCTTTGAGGAAGGGAAAGTATTGTTCAAAGCAAAAAAACAAAACAAAACAATAAAAAAAATAACCCTACCGTTCAGCTAAAAGACAGGCAAAAGCTAAGATCCAAAGTTCAAGAGGAAGATGTGACAGATGTTACCTTTACATATGGGACATAAACACCACACTGAAATGCATTAGTAGAAAATAAGGTCGGGAGAGCCCAGTACAGACATTCCTATCCTCACATCATTTATTACCTTAATAAGTATCTCATGACATTACAGTCCTTGGCTCTGCCCCATCTACACATAGACCTCTAAGGCTGTCCCCGTGGGCTATTCCCATCTGCTCCTGTCTCTGCTAAGTTTAGTATCTCACCAGGCTGTTGGCAGCACACACTGCATGGTGCAATCAGCTGGGATTGAGACAGGAATTTACTACAAGTTTCGCAAGTAACGTGGACCACAGTGACACGGTCAGACTCTCGGAAGTCATCTGTGTGTTCTCAAGAGAATACTGGCATCTTTGCTGGGTATGTTGGCCATATCCCCTCCATTGTGGGATCATCAGTTTCAGGGGTCAGTGTGGCCATCAGGCCTGTCAGGCCCTGAAGAGGGATAGGAACAAAAAGGTAAGTTCTTAAACTTCGTTAACAGTAGACTGTTCCTCTGATGCTGTTTGTCAGTGCTAAAGTTTTCCTGTATCAGTGCAGAAGGTCAGACTGTCTGCTTTCTGCTTTTCTTTCTAAAAGAATTTGTAAGAGTGCGGCTGCGTTTGTTAGGTCACACTCTGTACCACAGGACTCACACTGAGATCCTGGGCTTTTTTCCTTTCTGCAAATACTAGAAACTGTAGCTTTGGCTGCAGTGAAGAGGCTCACAAAACTGGGCTGGGTGATATCACTAATGAAATATGTCTGGGATGCCACAGAGGAATAAGTGGATTTCTCTACTGCTGATCGCAGTGAGTGGAGTAACGCCTCCAGATCCATGTTGTCCACAACTTCATCCTTTAGACCTGCAAATGTGAATACGTATAGCAGGAAATAGTGCAGTTGGGGACACACTAGCGGTATGGCTATGGGTGAGCATCCTGTTTGTGCCTCAGTGATGGTAAGGGCTTCATTCTCTTCCTAGAGAACAGGAAGAGAGAAGCCCTCAGCTCTTGAGAATTCCATGTTAGCCATGTCTGAGGAGTAAGAGCTAGGATCAGGAAAGAAGGGCCAGAGAGGAGACACTATAGGAAAAAGCCTGGAGGCAAGTTAGGTGGGGGCATGATTTGGATTTTTATCTAATAACAACATAGAGATAATATATTTTTTGTAAGCTATTTAATCCTGGAAAATCAAGATGCATCCAGAATCCACCAGGAAAGACACAAAAATGGCTCAAAAGGGAGGTACATATCAGGTGTTTATGCTCTGTGTCCATGCTAAGTTGCTGCTTTGGAAGAGCACATAGAGGGAAGGAAGCAACTTGGCTTGGATGTTGGAACTGAGTTACATATCAAGGCTGCCAGTTTTTTGCTGGGTGGCACATTTTTTGATCCAAGTACCCAAGTTTATTGCTTCAGTCTCTACCCTAGAAGTGAAGACAACACACCCAGGAACAGGGCCACATAGACCTGTGCTTGTCCCTCCCTATTCCTTATTGGGGAAGTCACCTGCCTCACTTGTTCCCCTACTTCTGCTTCCTCAGTCCCGCACCTTATGTGCTTTTAGTGGGAGGTTTTCTGTCCTGGGCTAGTCAAGAACAGGGACAGTGTAGTACCAAGGTCTTCACCCTTATAAGTACCCTGCTCTGAAACTTTAGCAAAATAAAATTCCAAGCCAAAAAGAGGTCTGGCTAAAGAAATCTGTCTCTTTTTATGAAGACTTTTGACCAGTTTCCTGATTCAGAGGAGCAGCTGTGTGAACAAGTTAGCTTTGTTTGTGAACAAGTTGCTCCATGGCTGTGGTGATGGGTTAGGGACCATACGAAACCTTTCCTACTCTTGTCATTGGCAGTCATACAAAAACAGAATGCATACACTTGAATGTAGGCTCCTCAGTACGCTGACATCCAAAAATATTTTTAAATTATCACCACCCGACACTCCACATCTCACCTAAAAGATTCAAATTGATTTTGGACTGTCTGGAAAACACAGCACTAAAATTGCTCCATTGAATTCAGCCCAGTGACTTTCTGCTTTTGGGGGAGGTTGTTGCTCTTTGCTGAGCCACATTATTTTCTTTGAAGATTCATTTGAAGGTGAGAGTGGGAGAATTTCTAGCATTTCTACATCACCTTTCTATGCTCCACCCCCCAATCTCTCTCTCAATTCTTTGTTCTATCACCTCAGAATGAACAGTGAATTCCAGTTTTTCCAAAACTGAGCACTGGAAAAAAAAAGTCTTTAAAATGTGGTAGAATTTAGCTGATTTAGTTGCAATGAATTTTAACACATTTGGAGAGAATTTTTGGTAACTGTTAAGCAACTGTGTTCCTGGCCCCCAGTGAGGGAGCCAGGATCTGCATACTGATCAGGGATGAGTGCCACATCACATGCTGCGGGACTGTTTCCAGCCTTCGTTCCCAGTGGGTCCTCAAGGGCTGGAAAAAGCATTCTGCACGCACATGGCTGTGGTTTCATTCTTTCACATTCATCACCATATTCAGGAAGACTTTATTATGCAGCGTAATTGCTGCTGTAGGGTGATCTTTGACCCAAAGCATTTGGCTTCTTGCCTGAGCCAGCTAAAATAAAAATAAGAAAACAGAAAATTGACCTGTGATAGGCTTCAGATCTTGTTTTAAAAACAGCTTGCATCAATGAAAACAACACTGAGATTTCATCTCACTGCACATAGAATGGCTGCCATTTCAGATTCAGCCAACAGCAAATGTTGGTGAGGCTGCGGAGAAGAAGGAACTCTTCTCCACTGTTGGTGGGACTGTAGATTTGTAAAACCTCTGTGGAGATCAGTTTGGAGATTCCTCAAAAGGCTAGGATTGGAGGTCCCATTTGACCCGGCCATTGCCCTGCTAGGTATATACACACAAGAATTAAAAGACTCATATCACAGTGACATATGTGCACCCATGTTTATAGCAGCCCAATTTGTGATTGCTACATCTTGCAAACAAACCAAATGTCCATCAACTGGAGACTGGACAAAAAAGCTGTGGTTGTTCTACAGAATGGAGTATTACTCTGCCATAAAAAATGATAAGTTTGAATCATTTCTACTTAAATGGATATACCTTGAGGATATCCTCATAAATGAAATAAATAGGTCACAGACAGGTACATATCGCATCTTTTCTCTGGTATGAGAAAATAAAAATGTAAATGAGTCCTAGCATTGTATGTTATATATTGTGAAATAGAAAATGCTCAAAGTAAAATAGGGTGAAGGGGGAAAAATAATGAGATTATAACAAAAAAGGAAACAAATTTTATGTATATGGGGGAGCGGTAGGATGGGTAGGGCTATGGGAAAAAATGAGAATTAAGTTGTGTCTTATACTGGTATAAATCCCCATTATGGAGTGCAATCATGATGTGTATATGTAATGTACCAATAAAGATTTAAATTGAAAAAAATCCGTTTGCATCTAGAGAGGCATATGGATGTACAGTAATAATAAGTTATCATTTCTAAAGAGCAGCCTTGCTTTTCCAATTAAACCTAGCAGAGAAAGCCAGAATACACAAGCCCTGTGGAACTTAGTCCTATGGAACTTCTCTTTCCTCTCAAGCATATAGGAATGAGGTCATTTGTCCCTATACATTGTAGCCATTTAGAAATTTTCAAATATTGAAATAGAATATCCTAAAAAATGAGAATCAAGATGTGTCATATATAGCTACAAACCATTACTGTTGAATGTGAGCATAATGCATATATAAAATGTATGAATAAAATCAATTAAAAAAAGAGATAGGATACCGTAGATTTTTTTTTTTAGGCAAGGTCTTGCTTTGTAAATCAGGTGGCCCTGAACTCACTTTGTAGTCCAGGCTAGTCTTGAACTCAGCAATCCTCCTGATTCTGCCTCCTGAGTGCTGGGATTACAGGTGTGAGTCATCACGCCTAGCATTGTTGTATGTGGTTACTGGGGCTTGAACTTAGAACCTTGCACTTGCTAAGCAGGCACCGGAACTCCTGAGCTAAAGCCTCCAGTCTTAGATTTTCAATTATGCTGGCAGCAGTAGTTTTACGTGTTGAAGTTGACTGTTAGTGGACACATGAGCATCAATAAACATTTAGTTAATGCCTAAAATGTGCCAACTGCAAGGTTATAAGGTGCAAAATTGAGATTACAAAAGTGTGTAAATACAGCCTACCCAGAACCACACTATCTCCTCAACTTCTTGTATGAAAGAGGTTTCGGAACTCACCGGCATCCCAAAGCCCATTACAGTAATGGCTCCATTTTTCATTAAATAAGAGTTTTCACACTTCAGTTGGATACCCAGCACCCAGGGTTTTACTCTGCACCTAAGACAGTACTGCTTGGAGGTAGCACTAATGTCATCTTGGAGTATTAAGGTTTTTTGTGTTAACCAAAAATTACATATGTGTGCAACACATAGGCATAGCTGACAGAGGAGGAGCTATGAGATGGGGCAAGAGATTCCAGAGAAGTGTGGACCTAGAAAGGCTTTGAGGTGCAGAAGAGACTAAAGGGCAACCTAACATGAAACAGGGTCTTAATAGGGATCAGTGGGAAAGATGTGTGCATAAGAAGATCCACAGAAACAGCAAAGAAATAAGATGCACAAAAAATCTCTCACATTTTTGGTGGGGAGAGAGTCTGAAGACGAGGGCAAAGGGTCTGTACCCACCCATACCACCGTACGGAGGCCAGATTTCATCTGATCTAGAAGCTAAACAGGGTTGGGCCTGGTTACTAGTTGGATGGGAGATGAAGGGAAAGGGTGTCTTGCAGAAGTAGGCCAATTCTCTAATGTAGAACCAAGGCACCCCAATAATGCAGTATAATTTTTCTTCCTCTTTTGACCATTCATTGCAAGGACCTGGGGGCTGTGTTTCCATGCGCAACCCAGTCTCTCCTCACTCCATCAACCAGTTCTCCATTCAGTAGAGGAAAAAAGTGCTCTTAGAGTGGTTTCTTGGAAGCGCCTGCATTTCCTCTGGAAGCATTAATTTGATGCAGCCTGGGGATTTGAATTGTGCTACCATATTGTAGCCCAAACAAAATAGAACTTGACTCAAGCAGCAAACCCCAAACTGGAGTTGGAGTTCAGATTACTTTAATGGACTCTTGGGAAATACAAACTACAGTTGTAGTATGTATACAAAATTTGCTTTTTGACCACATGGTAATGAAAATTATTGAAGTGCACAATCTTCGTCAGCTCTGTAAAGTTTTGGACAAGTTAACTCTCTTGTAATTGTGTAGATTTAAACTTAAAAAAATTTAAACTATACTTGAAAAATACATGCAGATCCAACAGGAACAGAGAATGTCAATGAAAAGAATGTTCTCTGTGTACCTGAGAGAATCCAGCACACAGGCTACCTTATATGGTGTGGGCTACAGGGTTTTAGGAAGTTGTTTGTCAAGGAATTTCTTTGAAAGTAAAAGCCAAGATCACTGTAGTTCTATCCTTCTTTTGATGTGAGGTTTGTGTTTTGTATGTAAATGTGGCTGACTTCCAAAGTTGGCATGGCATCAGTGATCTACCTCTGAAGTCTAGGACAGGCCCTTTAGAATAGGCAGAATTGAAGGAGAAATCTCAGAACAGTCAGATTTGGGGGGAGATTTTTAAGTGATTCCTGCCAATCTGTGAATAATGTTAAAACAACAGGAGAACTGTTGGTGGTATTTTCATGCATTCTTTATTGGTTTGAGGAAAAAATCCAACATTAAAGATGCTTACGTTAACAAACATTGAAAAAAGATGTATAACCTGCTCTCTTTTTCATTGCTCTCCATCAAAAGATAAAGTGTAATAACAAAATTGGTAAGAACAGGAAAGGAAAGAAACAGGGTGATTATAGGATGCCAGGGTGTTAATCCATACACCCTGAAGGCCAAGGCTGATGTCTGCTATTCTGCAGACAGTGCTAGTGACTCTTGCTCTATAGAAATATTTGGAAAACTTTTGTCCTAGTTTTAGAAATGCCTGAGGTGGATCTGCTCTCTTTTGGCCCAGGGTCTTTTCAGTCATGATTTCTCCTTTTTCTAAATCCCTGTGAAATATAAATTATCCACTCCAGACAACAGGGACCCGAAAGCCCATTAATTTGCATTCTAGTTAGCTCTAATCCCAGAAAGCCAATCTTCTGAAATTCTGTTTTCCCAGTGATCTATTTACCAAGTCAATTGATTTTCTAAGAGCAAAGCAAAACCGTCATTCATAAAGTTCACAGCAATTCATACTGCAAGAATGAATTTTCTCAATTCATATTACAAGGGCAAATTGCTTAGATACAAATGGATTGGAAAGTATTTTTTGTCTGCCTGGCTTTTTGAGTAGACATTTCCAACTCACTGTGTTATAGAACACCAAAACTGGGTGATAGATGGCACCCAGAGATTTGAAGGCCATTCATAGTTTTATTCACACGATGGACTTGACCAGGATAGAAGTCAGGCCCAGAGTATCGGTTTTTACAGGGTTGCAAGCAGGAGGTACAGAAGCAGAGTATTTGGCCTTCCTTGATTTGTTAATTATTTGATATCTTTTACATCTGTGAGACATAATTCCCTTGGAATTGCCCTGGGAATACAAAAGCAGAGTTTACACAAAGCAGAGCAGTGAGAGGGGGAAGGAAAAGACTTCTAACACAACTTGCTGAGTCCATTATGCTCTTATGGTGACAGATTACAGAGGTCCTCATGGCTACATTCTATCAAGTACAGAGTTATATATTTAACCCATACTTAATGACACAGTTAATCCATAATTGTCGAATTCAGTTACTTTTTGTTAAAAATATCTGTTCTGAAAATTCCCTTTCAACCAAGCCTGAAAAGTAGATGGCCCTGGTGAGGAGGAAGAGGGATATCTGCATCCATTCATCCTAGAGAGGAGAGATAGTGATGGGCAGAGGAGACGGAGTGCAAAGTTAAGGAAGAGGAGAGGGCATCAGGGTTTATGGGAACAGAGTGGATTGAGGGTAAAAAAACAGAACATATTTGAAGGTTCCAGAACTTCTCCCATAAGACTTTGAGGGTATGCCAAGTTTTCTCAAGCCAATCATCAGGGCCTGTGCTTAATTAATGGGAACAGAATGGCTAGCTTGCTGATATGAAGGAATAAGTTTTTGTCAGTGCAGTTTCAAAGATTCCACTTCGGCAAAATAGCCATGTGTCTGCTGGCTCGACCACCATCAGGCTATCCCAGAGACAGCTCTGCAGAATGGAGCTTTCCTGGAGGAAGCCATCTGCAGGAGATGGGGCTGAAAAAGGAGGAAAACTCATGAAACTCTGAGGGTTCTTTCATATGGGGAGGATTGTTGTGTAGGGAGAGGTATTAATAGGAGAACTGTTGGTGGTATTTTCTGGTTTCCATGATTCCTCCCGAGGGTTGGTACCAGAAGTCTCAAATTCTAGGCAGAGAAAGAGAAAATGGCAGAGGGACCAATGCTGGTGCACCTGTGCCATGCATTTATTTGTTTTTCTTTGAAGAAAAAAATTGTTAAGGCATGAGTTGTACTTTCTAAACTGAAGTCTCAGTATTCGGGTTTAACTGCAGTGTTGGCACTTGACATTAAATAAGTGGGTTTTGTGTTTGAATTTCGGTGTTCCTCTCTAAAAGGTTCATAGTCACTGTTCTACCCCTACACCAAAGTAGTAATGAAAGGTACAACATAAAGGCAGGTCGTAGCAGGCAAACCAATGTGATCCTGTGTGTGATCACTCTTGGAACTGTCTGTTTGCAGCTGCAATTTGCAGGGCCCACATGGAAGGTCAAAGGGAATCACTTGAAGGAATCACATAGACTTGGGAAGTCACTCCAGGGACCCAGGGTTATGGAGAATCCTAGCATCCTAGGGAAGGAATCTAGGTCTGTTTGGGATGTCTTGGTTGTGCAATCTATACACACTGACTTTTCTAAATGTGCCTTTTTCCCCCTCTCTCTTTTCTTAGGGAGGCAGGACACAGTGCGTGAGAGAAGTCTGTCCCATTCTCTCTTGTCCCCAGCACCTTAGTCACACACCCTCAGGACAGTGCTGCCCCAAATGCTTGGGTGAGTGACTATTTTTCAGGTCAAAGAATAATAAATTTCTTTCGGGAGTTTCTGTGTACAGTATGTATGTGCACTGCTCCCTGGGGTTCTGAGATGGCCCTGCTTTCTTACTCACTAAAGACACCTGCTTTTGGAGGCATGGAAGCAGAGCAGAAGTTGTCAACAGAGTGCCACTTCTTCTCTTGTCTTCCTTTGATCTGGAACCTGGGACACCAGGTGACTGGGACACTGCCACTAGAGGTGAGCAGGGCTGAGGAAGCCATTTGTAACTGGCATACACAATTGTTAGTGGCACATTGGCTAGTGATGTTCAAAGTTATGGCATGGCAGGATGCAGACTCTAGTCACCTGCGGGGGCAAAGGGTACAGGTAGACAACATGCAGTCAGGAAGAGGGTGTGAGGACTTTTCTAAGCATTTACTGTGTACCAGGCAATGAATTGCACCCTTTCTGTGCTTTTTCTTATGCAAGCTTTTGAAGAAGCTGTGAAATACAAGTGCTGAAAATAGAACTCCTGTGTGTGTGGAGGTGCTTTCATCAGTGTCATTGTGGTGGGGAGGAACTTTCCCCCAAGTGTCTGGGGCTCCTGGAGTCTGATATGGTCCATAAACTCTTTGGACTTTTTGTTTCTACCTTTGCTATTTCTTTTATCTCTATTTCATTTTTATCTCATCAGAAATCCTCCCACTTTGAGTCTTTCCATACTCCACAGTGCCATTGTATCGAGGCTCCTTGAGCAGATTTCCTGGTGGTGTCCAGCCGGGGAGGGTAGGTATTTCCCTAGAGAAGCATGGGCAGGCGGCAGCACTGTACAGTGGAACACTGCCCTCTCTGTTCTGACGGGGCTCAGTTACTCTGCCTTGGAGATCTCACGGGCTGTCGCTGTTCTTTTTTTTTTTTTTTTTTAATCTTTTTTGGTATATTACATATATGCATCATGATTGCATTCCATAATGGGGATTTGTACCAGTATAAGACACAACTTCTCATTTTTTCCCATAGCCCTACCCACCCTACCACCCCCCTATATACATAAAATTTGTTTCTTTCTTTTTTGTTATAATATCATTTTTTTCCTCCTTCACCCTGTTTTACTTTGAGTATTTTCTTTTTCACAATATATAACATACAATTCTAGGACTCATTTACATCTTCATTCCTCTAGCCTTTTGTGAGTTAGGGCTCGCACTTCCCTTGAAGGTTTTCTCCTTTCTGTCATAGTTTGATTTCTCCACCTCCAAAGCCTCTTGATGATTCACTTTTCTCATCTACAAGATTGTCACAGCCGTAATTGAAATGTTTGCTTTTTGATTAGTAGATTGACAAACAAAGGTATTTTGTTAAACTAAGCCAGTTTTCTGCTCTCTGAGGGATTGTGACGTAGTTTGAT
>PVIR01046454.1:0-10076 GCA_004026965.1 Petromus typicus
ATCCCAGCACTCGGGAGGCAGAGGCAGGAGGATTGTGATGTGAGTTTGAGGCTGAGCTCAGGGCCAGCCTGAGCCACAAAGCGAGACCCTGTCTCAAAAAACCTAAAAAAAAAAAAAAAAAAAAAATTTAAAAAGAAAGAAAGACCCCTGAAGAGATTGATATCACTGATTGATATCACCCAGGTGAGCCATCAGGGATCCCTCAGGGGGATTAATGAAATCAACTCATCAAACATGTTACTGGAGTTCTGGTGCTAGGGACATCTAGAGATTCTAGGCTCTTGTTCTATACAAAGAATAGACAAGTCAAGCATTAAAGGGTTTTATATTTATTAAAAATAGGAGGAAAAGGGGCTGGGGATTTAGCTCAGCAGTTCCAGCATCTGCTTTGCAAGCTCAAGGTCCCGAGTTCATCCCTGATAACCACATACCACAATGCTGGGCGTGATGTCTCACGACTATAATCCCAGCACTCAGGAGGCAGAGGCAGGAGGATTGCTGTGAGTTCAAGGATACCCTGGGCTACACAGTGAGCTCAGGGCCAGCCTGAACTACAAAGTGAGACCCTGTTCTCCAAAAAAAAGGGAATCTAAGAAGAGGTTAGGAGATACACAGGTGAATAATATCCTCCAGAAAGAGAAGGGAATCATCCCAGAGAGGTTATTGTCCCTCTGACAGAACCAAACTGGAATTATAATTCCAGAAGTGGACTAACCATGAGGTTTAAAATGATGACTGCTCTTATCATGGCAATAAAAAGATGCGTTAACCTGGGTGTGGTGCCACATACCTGTTGTCCAGCACTTGGGAGGCTGAGATAGATGGGTCACCATGAGTTCGAGACCATGGATGGAATACATCGTAAATTCAAAGCTGAACTATTTAGGTACATAGTGAGACCCTTCCTCAAAAGGGGGAGCTAGGCAAGTGGTGTGTGCCTGTAATACCATCACGTAGGGGGCTGAGGCAGGAGAGTCACTGTGAGTTCACAACAGCCTCATCTACATAGTGAGTTCAAGCCGAGCCTGAGCTATACAGCAAGACTTTGTCTTAAAAAAAAAAAAAAGATATGGTAAAGATCTGGTAATTATGAAAAAGTGAGAGAGGTTTCATAAGACAATGACGAAACTCCAGCTTTTTTTTAATAATCAATTGGAAGACTTCTGTAAATATACAAACCCTGTTCCAACTTCCAAGGAAGGACAGCCATTAATGGGATATTTCGTTAGTCAATCAGCCTCAGATATTGGACACAAATACAATTTCAAATGGGCCCCAGGCGCCTTGGACCCAGCTGCTAGACACAGCCTTTACCGTATTCAATAACTGGAATCTGAAGGGAGATGAAAACGTGAAGGACCAAGAAAAAAGACCGGCTACAATGAAGGCTGCCTCGATTGGTACGCTCAGCTGGTCCGTGGGAAAGCACAGGGTCAGTGGAGGAGAGTTCCTGCTTTACATGCAAGGAAATAGGACCTGAGGGATGCAATTGCACCGTGCTGCCGCCTGGGGCCGCGCCGTGCATCAGGCCGCTGACGTGACCGCCAACCAGCACAGAAGTGGCTGTCCCTGCTTCCCGAGAGGAGCCAGCCAGCCCAGACCCACACCTCCTTTTCTGAGTGGCCCAGGACAAACTCGGGCATCTATCTCCCTGTCTTGTGAGAAACCCCGGGAGGCCTGGAGGTCATGAGTAAGCAAATTCAGTTCCTTTTAGAAGTACCAGTGGCTTCCTCTGTTTTAGCTTCCTTCTCTAGAAAACCCCCCTTTAGATCTACAGCTGTAAAGTTGAGCAGAGCCCCAGTCGGAGCTTTGGTATTTCTGCGGTGATCTATCAATTCACAGGTCAAGATGTTCAATCATGAGTTGAACTGTCCCACTGCGTTCTAGTCCCTTATTAGGGAGAGATTTTCTAGTAAAATTGGGGACAGTTCTCCAATTCCAGCAAAGGCCAAAGCAGATTGCACCAGTTGGGCCTACCTTATTTAGCTAACAGGTAGATCCCACTGCATGGTAAGGATGCCTCAAGAGCAGATTTGGCACTGCCAAAAGATCTCAGTCACTTTCCCACCCAACAGCAATGTCCACTGTAAGAAGAGGCTGGTTGTGAGCTCATGCCTGCAACTGTAGCACTCTGGAGACTGAAGCAGGAGGACTGTCATGAGTTCAAGGTCAGCCTGGAACACATCGCGAGTTCAGAGCAGCCTAAATTACAGAGCAAGACGCTATGAAAAAGCTGACTCTGGTACTGCTCTGGGTGCAGACACTAATGAGTCCCTAATGACCCGGATCGACCCCAATTTAAATGGATGTCTGCACTTGGACTTCTGCTTGTTACTAGCTCCATAATGTAGATGGTCCCTCTAGGACTATCAGGTTCTTGGTGGTTTATCCGAATCCCTCTTTACCATGCTTTCCTCTCCACAAGAAGCTTGGAAATAAAACTCTTTAGATAATTTCTCCCAGGGATAGAGATTTAGCTTAGTGGTGCCACACCTGCCTTATAAGCACAAAGTCCTGAGTTTCATCTCTGGTGCCAGGAAAAAAAAAAAAAAAAGGGCCGGGGATTTAGCTCAGTGGTTCCCGCGCCTGTCTTGCGCCTGTCTTGCAAGCGCAAGGACCCGGGTTCGATCCCCGGTAACCACATACCTATACTGGGTGTGGAGACTCACCCCAGCAGCAACCAGTACCACATACCACAGTGCCGGGCGTGGTGGCTCACGCCTGTAATCCCAGCACTCGGGAGGCAGAGGCAGGAGGATTGTGATGTGAGTTTGAGGCTGAGCTCAGGGCCAGCCTGAACTACAAAGCGAGACCCTGTCTCAAAAACCCTAAAAAAAAAAAACAAAACGAAAAAGGGTCAGGGATTTAGCTCTGACCTTTTTAGTGGATTTAGCTCAGTGTTTCTGGCATCTGTCTGGCAAGTGCAAGGACCCGAGTTTGATCCCTGGTAACCACAGACCATAATGCTGGGCATGGTGGCTCATCCCTCTAATTTCAACACTCAGGAGGCAGGAAGAGGATTGCTGTGAGTTCGAGGCCTGCCTGGGCTATGTAGTGAGTTCAGGGTCAGTCTGAACTACAAAGTGAGGTCCTGTCTTCAAACAAAGGAAAACTTCTCCCAGCTGTCTCCATCAGTAAACCGCACCTGCTCGGGTCTAGGCTGATGTCCTGCCTGCTTGTGTAGGTCTGCTGTAATTGCTGTCTGTTCATCATAGTCCACCTTTTGGGTTTATTTTTTTGAGACTGTCTCATCATGTAGTCTAGATTGCCCTTGAATTTACCCCTTAGTCTAGGCAGGCCTCTCCAGCTTGTGACAATCCTCCTGCCTCAGTTTAGCGTAGTGCTGCGATTACTGATATGTGTCACCACACGCAGCAGTCCACCTTTTAAAACAGACCAGGAGATACTCTCATCCAGACCTCGCATTTAGTCTCTGCCTCCTCAGTTTAACAGTAAAGTTCATACATTCAAGGTTCCAGATGATGTCCAGACTTCAGCCCATGACTCTCCTGAGACCTGCAGTGGGCTCTGTCCCACTGAACAAGAGGCTTAACAGTTCTTGACACATAGGCACTAACTCTTTCTCGCACTGTCTTTTGGCAGGTTCTTTCCAGCCCAGCGGTTGAGCCCCAGCATCCTAAGGTAGTCAGAGAGCACATGATCCTCACTGATAGGGCCAGGAAATCGCTGTGCCAAGGTAGAAACCTCCAATTCTTCACCATCACATAAAGAATCATGGGGATTATGTCTCAGAAAAAATGAGGTAGGAGGTCAGGGGGGTAAAACCTGTTGAGCAGGGCTGGGGATTTAGCTCAGTGGTTCCAGCGCCTGTCTTGCAAACACAAGGACCCGGGCTCAATCCCCGGTAACCACATACAATACTGGGCATGGAGACTCATGCCCAGCAGCAACCAGTACCACATACCACAGTGCCGGGCGTGGTGGCTCACGCCTGTCATCCCAGCACTCGGGAGGCAGAGTCAGGAAGATTGTTGTGATGTGAGTTGGAGGCTGAGCTCAGGGCCAGCCTGAACCACAAAGCGAGACCATGTCTCAAAAAAACCAAAAAAAAAAAAAACCTTGTTGAGCAGGTGGGTGTTAGTCATGGAAACCTAGAACACACACACAGAATAGTCTGGGATGATTACCAGGTCCTGAGCCCGATGCTGGGAACCGGCAGAGCACCATTTTCAGTTCTCCGGTTATGCATGGCACAGACCCAAGGACTCCTTTGATAGATCGTTTTAAATCGGGTGTCAAGCCCAGTTAGCATCTAATAGGACAACTGTCCCAAATGCTTCAGTTGTATGAGGCAGAAGCAGTCTAGGGACTGGAGATGCGAACGGCCCTGCCGCTCTCCTCGGGGGTCCTGCGAACGTTTTTTTATCACCTTTCTCTCACTGTACAGAGTGCATTTCTTCTCCAGCTTCAGTAAATGCACATTTTTGCTACTTTTTGGTGTGTTTTGTCCAGTTCTTTTTCAGAACATCAAGAACCTGGAAAGAATCACTTTTAGTACATGTAACCACTGGGGCTGGGATACCGCCTCTATCCACCCACTTTTATTTGGTCCAATCCTTCCATTATTGTGAAAGAAGCAGAAAATAAAATAAAGACCCAAGATATGTGTAAAGCTCCAGGCCACAGTACATGTGTGTTAGACATCACGGTGTGACCTTCAGTGACCTTTTCCCTACTGTGACAAACGGTGCAGGCAAGTGGAGGGCAGCGAAGCACAGACTTTATTCACTGCGTGGAGGCGGACTGAGGCGGAACATACAAAAGGCAGAGGTTTTTATAGGGGATTGGGAGAGGGGCCCTTCATGTCTGTCACGTGTACAAACATCTGTGTTCGCGGCAGGGAGGAGGTCAGGCTGTCCTCGATGGTTTTATGGTCCTAGCTCATCTCCTCCCGTGACACACCATCCTTGCACTGTCTGCTTGAAGACAGCATGGCCTGTGTCAGGAGAAGCCAGATGCCTGCACCTGCTGTGGCTCTGCTGACGGCTGTGGTGTAAACTGTAGCTTGGAATTAGACATCTGCGTTAACCATGTCCTGACCAGATCAAGCTTGATGCTAATCTTATTAAAAGTTCATGAAGCCATGTGTGGTGGCTCATGCCTGTAATCCTAGCTCTGGGGAAGCAGAGGCAGAAGGATCTCGTGAGTTCACAGCTAGCCTGGGCTACATAGTGAGTTCAGAGCCAGCCTGAACTACAAAGCGAGACCTTGTCTCAAAATACCAAAAAAAAAAAAAAAAAAAAGAATGAATAAGGACAGCATCACACACACACACGTTTTAATTAGCATGAACTCTGGGACACAGGAGGGTGTTGAAAACCCTGAGATGACTCGGCATCCTGTCAGTGATTCCTGTCATTTATGGCCCGAGGCTCAGGGAGAGGCACCTGAGCAGGCCGCACACCTTTTAAAACCCAGAAGCTTTTAGTTTTCCTGTCCTCCCGACTCAGCTTTTCTGTTTGTGCTACGGTTTTGTTTCTGGGGTTGATTTGCCCCGAGCACACTTTCCTGTTATCTTCTATAAGTGTTGCTGCTTTTTCTTTTACCATTGGATGCTCTGTAAAGTTGTGAGTCTTTGTTCACTGTGTACCAGAGCCTGGAATCTGTCAGATCCAGTGTGCAGAATTATCTCCACCTGTAAAGCGGGGCCTTTCCTATTGATGGGCTTGGCCTGTGCCCTATCATGGCTCTCTCTCATGTATGAATGGACCAACACCTCCTAGCCAAAAGTGCTGTTATTGTGAACTTGTAAAGTGAATCTCCTCTTGTGGCAGATTCCCAAGTTCTACAGATATCCATCCTCAACTTCCCATAAATATATCCAGCTGAAGGGCACAAGATGCTTATCTCCCTCTGGAAGGCCTGCATTCTATCTCTTTTAAGTATGTACTCTTTTATTTTATTATTTTGAGATGAAGTTTTTCTGTGGAGTTCAAACTAACCTTCAACTCACTTTGTAGCCTAGCTGGCCTCAAACTGATGGAGATCCTCCTGCCTCAGCCTCCCAGGGCTGGGCTCACAGGTATGTGCAGCCACATCTGACAGGTGTATTCTTTAAAAATTCTGTCTAATAAATCCCTCTATGACTCCTAATGATGCATCCTGAAAATTCTTTTTCTGTGATGGAAGTTGATGAGCCACTGTTATCAGGTAGAAGCTTTTTACAGATGGCTGACCAATGAATTAACTATATTCCAGGTCTTTCTCACCTTGAACAGAGAACTGAAAAGACAAACCAAAAGTACTAAGAGGCTTTATTTGAAAAGTGAGGAAGAAACTGGCTCTGGGGTCAAACTGAGTCCAAACAAGAGAAGAAAAGAGAAAGGCAAAAATGAAAGTGAGGCAGAGCGGTGTAGACTCTGTGATCCTGTCACTGTCCCTACTCAGCCAGCCTGAACTGTGCGTGCAGTTTTCTATTTCATTACTAGGTTTGGGGTTTCTAGATCCTTCCGTGAGTAAAGAATGGGTCAAGAGGGCTGGGGATTTAACTCAGTGGTTCCGGTGTCTGCCTGGCAAGTGTAAGGTCCCGAGTTCGATCCCTTGTAACCACATACAACAATGACGTCTATAGAGGTTCCCAGCACTCAGGAGGCAGAGGCAGGAAGATTGCTGTGAGCTCAAGGCTTGCCTGGGTTACACAGTGAGTTCAGGGCCAGCATGAAATACAAAGAGAGACCCTGTCTCTAAAAAACAAAAACAAACAAACAAAGATCAAAACAAGTGTAAACAGGGCCAGGGATTTAGCTCAGTGGTTCTGGCTCCTGTCTTGCAAGCGCAAGGACCCGGGTTCGATCCCGATAATCACATACTATACTGGGTGTGGAGACTCACCCCCAGCAGCAACCAGTACCACATACCACAGTGCTGGGTGTGGTGGCTCACGCCTGTAATCCCAGCACTCGGGAGGCAGAGGCAGGAGGATTGCTGTGATGTGAGTTTGAGGCTGAGCTCAGGGCCAGCCTGAACCACAAAAGGAGACCCTGTCTCAAAAAACCTAAAAAGAAAACAAGTGTAAACAGTAGCAAAGTTTTATTACAGTTAGGAAGAGAAACAGGCTCTGCAGAGTGAGTTTGGGCCAGATAAGAGTAGAAAAAGAAGTGCAGCCAACAGTGTGAGAGGGGGCTGCTGTGAAGAGATGTTGTTGCAGGATATCTTGCAGGTACTGAGGATGGAACTCAGGGCCTTGCCCTCACCAGGCAGGTGCTGTGCCGCTGAGCCACATCCCCGGGCCTCGGTGGCTTGCTGCTGGAGTGGCTTGGCTAAGCATGCCCGGGGTTGGGGCTGTTGGCGTCTCATTCTGGAGCTGGATTCCACGTTCTTCCTGCCTTGAACAAGGAATGGACTGGAATCAGCAAAAAACAATGGCAAAGTTTATTCAAGGGAGTCAGAGTGAAGCGTGGGAGAGAAACTGGCTCTTCGGAGCAGGCGTAAACTTAGTCAAGAGAAGAGAGTAAGAGGGCCAGGGATTTGGCTCAGTGGTTCCGGCGCCTGTCTTCCAAGCAGAAGGACCCGGGTTCGATCTCCGGTTAACCATACACAATACTGGGTGTGGAGACTCACGCCCAGCAGCAATCAGCACCACATACCACAGTGCCGGGCGTGGTGGCTCACGCCTGTAATCCCAGCACTCAGGAGGCAGAGGCAGGAGGATTGCTGTGATGTGAGTTGGAGGCTGAGCTCGGGACCAGCCTGAACCACAGAGCGAGACCCTGTCTCAAAAAAACCTAAAAAACCTAACAGTAAGCAGTCAGAAGAGATACGAAGCCCAAGGCACAGCCTGGCCCACACGCCCGCTTTAACCTCGGAGCCCTCCGCGGAGAGCGCCTTCCAGGGAGGACCCCTGTGACTATGCGGCTCTTTACTGGCCTGATGCTCCGGGGCAGCACCACGGACCTTCTGGGCTCACACTGCTCCTGCGGCACATTCTTTTGTTACCTCCCCCGCAAGAACCTGCTCTCTAGAAAACAACGGCCATGTTCTGATCCACATTGGTACAGCCCGGGTGCCCAGATAAGGGAAAGCAGTGTGGGCCAAAGGGGAAGATTATGACAGCCAAACCTTCCTGGTGTTGATGTGTCCTTTTATGCATTCTAAATCTACTGGAAACCTGTGAAAAACTTTCTTAAGGAAACTCGCAAGAACTTCTACATCTGGGTCCTGACAGATGGGGCTGAGATCTCCTGCCTCGGGCGGATAGCTGGTGATCGCAGGTCCTGGCGTCCCATTGAAAAGCTGCTCAAGTTCTCGCGAGAAGCCCACATGCCAGGATCTGCGTGCGTGTGCGCTTGTGCGTCCATCCGAGTCCTGTGATTTCGTAATTAATAGATTGCACTTCCCCAGCTGCTTTGCCACACCCTAATCTCCTGTCTCCGTGGGGGGAGTGAGCTGAAGTTCCCCATTTTTGCTTTGAGGACCTCCTTGGATTCTGTTCTAGGACCCTGTGACATGCCTGAAAACGCCAAGTAAGGAAGGGAAACAGTGGTAAAGGGCTGAAAAGGAGCCTTAGCCAGCCTGGCTATGCCTGGAGGATACGTACGGAGATGGTATCGTGAGTAGGTAAGCTAAGTTAGATACAAGTGAATATACAGGCCCAGCAGCCTGGGTTCTGGGAGGTCAGCAAAAATAGAAATATCAGGATTGCAGCTGGTGGTGCATTTGAAGAGGGCCAGGCCTCAAGACAAAGTCACCGTGATCCAGTTTACACCTCCTGAAGGCTAAGTGGAAATTTGACACTATGCTATGGCTGGTGGCACCTAGTCTGTTAAGTTCGGACTTGCATCGATCAGTGGGGCGGACCCTGGAACACCTGGACCCACCCCTTCCCAAAATGTTCCTGTTTTCCAAGTCATAGATAAACAGGTTAATGAGACTGTGTTCCCTGCTTCTTTACTTTCTCAATACTAGCTGAGCAGCTATACTTGTAATCGTTTTGGTTGATTAGAGTGAGGTGTGACCGCTGTGGGGTCTTTGGACAGACCACCAACCAGTTCGGAGAAGGACCAAAATCAGCTCAATTGCCACTGTTTTAATGGGATTCAAATTGCGTTCCAAGCATCCAACAGAAGTTTGCACTCATTTTTATACCTTTATATATTTATGAGCGGGAAACAGCAACTGTAGTCACCAGAGAAACAGCCGTTAATCTAAACATAATTACATAAACCAAAGGAGCAATGCAGGGGGTGCAGGCGGTGTGGCACTGCCTTCTGAGGTCGCCTTGCTCTAGTGAGTTTGCAGTTCGGTAGTGACACAGTTACAATGAGTCTCCCTCCAGCAAGCACATTTTTACACCGGGAGAGAGCCTGCCCCTCAGTAGTTTGATCCACATTGTGACTTTCCTATATAAATTACCCCTGACCAAGTTCTTGGTGGCAGCACACTTAGACTGTCCTGTTTCTCGGGAGCTGCTCCTGTTCCCCAGAAAGCTTTCCTCTTCTAACCTTCCCTTGTCCTTTGGAATTCATTCTTCTATTTCAGGGGACATGAACTTGGCGCATCTGACATCTAGCAGATAGGGAGTTAAATTTCTCCTTGATCACAGGCGCTCCTTTAAAACTGGGGTTTGAGCACCACTGTGTGGCTGCAAACCCAGCACTATGGAAAGTGAAGTGACAGGATCATGACTCTCAGGCCAGCCTGGTCATCTAGGCAGTCTTGGTCAGCGGAACGAAGGGAGGGAGAGAGGAAGGGAGGGAGGGACTCACTTATCGCCTGACTGACTCCATTTTGCTTGTCGGGCCTGTTCTTTCTGAGTCATTTCTCCTCAACTCTTCTTGAGTTTCAGGGACAGGAGCTTTTGCCAGTGGGTCACCTGAAGACAGAAAACAAATCATTCCTTAAGCAGTAGTTTTTGGGGCCAGCAGGGTCCTGCAGGATAAGACCTGAGACAATAATCAACTAGACCACAGTTTGACCAAAGACTTAACTACAGGTACTTTTTCTGGAGGGTGGAGGAGGGCTTTGGAGACAGTGTCTTGCTGTATATTCTAAAATGGCAGCGACTAGTGTCAACCCTTAGTGTGCCGCTCCTCCCAGCACTACACATAGTTCTTGCC